>PIJE02000011.1:1324136-1347816 GCA_002895965.2 Coryphaenoides rupestris | reverse complement strand
GCCTGGGGGGGGGGGAGCGAGGGGGGAGTCTGAGTTGGCCGAGTCTGTCGGCCCCAGAATCTGCAGGGTTGTCATGTAGTGGAGAGCAGCCCTTAGTTGGAGAGCAGTGCCCCCCCCAACCCCCGTAGCCACTGGATTTAGCCGAGCTTACTTGACCAAAATCACATTTTCAAAATCACAAGACATTTTTGTATTCAATTAGGCAAGTTCTAAACATGCTCCAGCCTCCTTATTAGACATGCAATACTTTGTTTGTTTTATTTTTACTCGTAGTACACAGTAGCTAGCTAGCATGCTAGCAGTTTGTGGAGGACGGATTAAAGAAAAGCCTCTTCTGGTTTGTGTCGTGCTCTGTATCCGCTGTCTATTTAACGTACGGTGCTGGTGGTGTTCCTCTGGTTTCCTCCAAGTTTATTTAAGTAAACGTAACACAATTAAACTAAAATGACAAACGTGCGGGTCATAAAGAGCGGGTCAACAAATGCTGCTGTGCTGGCCTGTGTTGCACGTGTTGGCTACTTCTATGACGGTACAGTCGAGGGGTCCGAGTGCATTTTAATTGGAGCCAGTTGAGTGGTTCAACTCAACTCTGTCAAGACTTGTGCGGAAACCCATTATGGGAGAAATGTGAAAAGGCCCTCTTCTCTTAACAAAAACATTTGGCATGTCCCCAGTTTATTTGTCTTTCATTAAAACGTACGGCCACAGCAGTCCAGATGTCTGCTTTTGAAACATGGGCGTAGTTAGGGATATGCTTTCTTTCTTTACACAGACCTGAGAGGCACAGACCTGGCCTAACAAAACCCCGAGTCCTAGACCCTACACTGCCTTCGTTAAAACCTTTTCAACTGACTGTCATCATAAAAAAAGGACAGATTATGTTTTTTTTTGTCTGTTATTTGTCTGTTTTAGCTTGCCGAGATTTGAGTCCTGAATTCTACACCGTGAGGGGAAGGGAGAAAAACATACAAAGCATATTGAGGAGTATTGTACACATACATTGTGGGATGTGTGTCTATAAAGAAATAGATGATGTGTGTGTGTGTGTGTGTGTGTGTGTGTGCGAGAGAGAGAGAGGCCCCATCAGTAGGGTGGAGGATAATGGAAACCGTGGTGTGGGAGTTGGGGCAGGACTAGGAGGGAAGGTGGAGGGGGTGGGGTGGGGTGGTGGGGATGTGGTGGGGGGTGTCACTGAAAGGAAGTAAGTGGGGTCAGGGGGCAGGTTTTCAGATGGCACCTTCTTGACGTCTCAGGCCCCATGTTGTGTGTGTGTGGTGTTGTGTGTGGTGTTGTGGTGTGTGTGTGGTGTATGATATTTGGCTCAGTGCATATACGCCACACTGGGTCGCCAGTGTGGCGTCGGGACCTGGCCACCTGACAATCTCTGTCCGATAAGCGGGGGGATAAGCCCTGGTGTGGTGATCAAAGCGGCCCCCAGAAGCCAATGTCTCCACCTCATTACGCACCACTTGTGATCCGGGTCACTGGTCTCACAAGGGTATTTTCCCCTCTTATATCCCCTCTGTTATAGCTTGTATCCCCTCTGTTATATCTTATATCTCCTCTGTTATAGCATACATCCAATCCCGTATAGCGTATATCCCCCTGTTATAGCGTATATCCCCTCTGTTATGGCTTATATCCCCTCTGTTCCATTGGTTGCCCATTTTGAATCACTTGACCCACTTTCTCTTTTTAGTTTTCGAGGTTACTTTGTGTGTGTGTTGTTCTCACGGTGATGTCATCGTACAGATTGTGTTGACGATGACGCCGTGTGGTGGGCGTGGTCCCGTCTTCTTGTCCCCCTCTCTTCCCTGGGCAGGCCCGCCAAGCAGATAGTGGAAGGATATCCGTCTGGGGGGCGGCCAGCGCTACGGAGCCGAGAAGCTGGCCGAGTTCTGCAAACTCCTACCGGACAACGAAGAGGTAAAAGGGGGGGGCGGGGAGTGAGAGCTGTAACCGTGATGACTACCCACCCCCCCCCACCCCCCCACCCCCCTTCTAAAGTCATCTGGCTCCGGTTAGCGGGATCAGGAGTCTGCCATAACACCACACGCCATCTGATGGAGAGCGTTTCCTGACGAGGGCCCCGGGGGTTGACGGATATTGAAAGTGATCGCGGAGGAGGAGGAGCCGCTCTTAAAGCCGTGTGTTTGTCGGCGACTTGTTTCTGTCTCGCAGGAGAACCGTCTGGAGGAGATTCCAGGGGGAGCGCAGCAGGCTGGGAGAGCCCCGACCTGTTCATGCTGCTGCTGTGGAGGTCCCCAGGTACCCCGCCCCCCCCACTCCCCCCCTCCCCCCCTCCCTCCACTTTCCCCCCCACCCCCCCCCCCCTCCCCTCCCTCTCCTCCCGTTCCTCCCTCCCCCCTCCTCAACTCTGACCTGAATGATGTCAGCCTCTTTTCACACAGCCGGTGTTTTTCAGGCCATTTCTCTGGTAGTGAGTTGTACTGAGTCACCAGCACACACTGACTCTCCTGTCTCTCTATCTCTTTGTCTCTCTTCTGTCTCTCTCCCTGTCTCGCTGTCTCTCTCTGTGTCTGTGTCTCTGTCTCTCTGTCTCTGCATATTTCTCTCTGTCTGTCTGTCTGTCTCACTCTCCGTCTCTCTGTCTGTGTCTCTGTCTCTCTGTCTCTGCATATTTCTCTCTGTCTGTCTGTCTGTCTCACTCTCCGTCTCTCTGTCTCTGTCTATGTCTGTCTGTGTCTCTCTGTCTGTATTTGTCTCTGTCTCTTTGTCTGTCTGTCTCTCTGTCTCCCACACTGTCTATCTCTCTCTCTCTCTCTCTCTCTCTCTCTCTCTCTCTCTCTCTCTCTCTCTCTCTCTCTCTCTCTCTCTCTCTCTCTCTCTCTCTCTCTCTCTCTCTCTCTCTCTCTCTCTCTCTCTCTCTCTCTCTTCTCTCTCCTCTCTCTCTGCTCTCTCTCTCTGCTCTCTAACTCTCGACTCATGCTTGTACAGCTGATGATTGATCAGTTTCTAACCCTTTTCCTCTCTGTCACCACTTAGCCCATCTCTCCATCTCTCCATCCCTTCCTACCCTCCCCCCCCCCCCCTGCTGTATCTTAACATCCATCTCTCCATCTCCTCCTGCCTCCCATTTAGTTTCCGCCTGCGACTGGATGCCATGATCCTGCAGCAAGAGTTTGACCCCGCGGTGACCTCTCTGTGTGTGGCAGCCAGATGTCTGAGGGAGGCGGCGCGCGGTAAGCTAGCGGCAGGGAGCCCCGTCTCTTCGGTTCTGGTTTCGTAGCTCAGCCATCATCCACTCACATGAAGGGCTCTTGAGTTTCAGGTTGAGCTGAACCACGGTGAATGAATGTAGACAGGGTCCCTTTTATGAAGTTAAAGGTGCTGCATTAAGTACAGCCATGAAATCAGTTTAAAATTGCGTCATCGTGTATGTGTGTGAGATTGATTGATTGATTGATTTGTGTGTGATTGAAATGTTACTATACAGCAGGGGTGTCAAAAATTCACCCCGGGGTCCGGATGCGGCCCACTAGCTGAAACAGTTCGGCCCACGACAAATTCTGTTGAACATTGGGGAACTGGAACAGGAGTTACAGGAGAAGCGATATTAGAGAGGAATAAATCAAGTCTTTCTAAATATGTCAGACTCTAGCGTCTAGCGTTACCAGTTTTATTAAGGTAATGGGATATTTTTAAAGCTGTTTAGTGCACAGAGAAGACATCTTCAATCATATCAAAAGTGCTTTGTTAGTTCTGCCGCCTCTAGGTAGCACTTGGTCTGTTACAGCCCTCAAGGTCAAATGAGTATGACAACCCTGCATACAGTATATGCTCTATTGATATATTATAATTCATGAATAATATTCAAGTGATTGATGTGATGCTATATACAGTATACTGCAGTGCTATATCATAATTTATTCATGATGTTTGATGGATTGTATTCATATCGTGCGTACGCGGGTCTCAAGTAAGCGCAGCAGTCCTGAGGGGAACTGCCCACACCGCTCCTACCAAGTTCGCACTAATAACAACCGACCAGCAACCGCCAGGCCTGAGGAGATAATGCCGGATGCTCTGTGCTTCACTCCACAGAGCTATTGAGTTGTCCCGAGTTGCACTCCATCCTTCGTCTGGTGCTGAAAGCGGGCAACTATATGAATGCGGTAAGTGCTCGGGCGCTTTGAACACTGGTTGCTGCTCTAATACTCCACGTTCTTACGGCCGTCCCTTTATCCGCGCACAATGGCCACGGCGGGGCGTGTGTTTTCAAGAGCGCGCCGCCCTCGTTGACGGCGGCCCGGCGCACCTGTGTGAACTTGTTTTCGCACAAAGACATCACACGCCGGGTTGTGTGAGTGGTTGGTTTGGTATGGACGTGGTGGTGGTGGTGGTGGTGGTGGTGGTGGTAGGCTGACCGTTTCTCTTTCCCTCCCCGCGCAGGGCGGGTACGCCGGGAACGCCGCCGGCTTTCGAATCTCCTCGCTGCTGAAGCTGGCCGACACCAAAGCCAACAAGCCGGCCATGAACCTGCTGCATTTCGTAGCCATGGTACGGCGAGCGGGGGGAAGCTTGTGTCAATACTAGGCTAGCCATAGCGTGTGGTGCTCAGCGGCTACCGGCTGCAAGGAAAGCGTGAGGGGGGGGAAAGCTAACACAACAACAGCGCTGTCGACTCTCCATCTTGTTCAAACACTCGGGATCCATTTTTAACAAAAGGGGTGTGAGTCCACCCTTCCTTTGGTTGGTTTGATTTAAAATCGCTCTGCGAAAGTAAAAGGTCTTGGTGCAACAGAGTTTATATGTATGATTAAACAAAACTAAAAATAAACATATCTAATCATGACTTCAGGACAGAAACAATATTTATGTTTAGAAAAGGGAACCGAGCTGCCTGGACCTCCAGTAGCCTGTGTGCAATGGAAAATGGCAGCTTGTTTATTAAACACACGGCGGCTGGATAAGCATTTGTTTCTGTCTCCGCAGGAAGCCGTGAAAAAGGACCAGGGTCTACTGTCGTTTCCCAGCCAACTGGGCCACGTGGGCGCAGCCTCCAGGTCTGTGAAATCCTAAAAACATGAATTCACCACAACAATGATGGGATCGGGCGGGTGGGAGGCGGGAGTTGGGTTGGTGGGGGGGGGTGGGCGGCTGTCTTCATTCTCTTACATTTTGTTTTAACCACAATCCACCCAGAAATGACTGTGGCATATATTGCATTAAACAGGAATCGGGAGTGAGATCGCTGTGTGAAAGTGGGTCACTCACTAACGACGTCACACCAGTGATTACCCATATTTTGGCCTCTCTGCTGCTGTAGAGGAGTTGGCGTGCGATTGTTTCTGTGTCGGGAAACCCATTCTCCTCTTAGCAATGCAGAACTCTGGCCTCAACTTTTGGTAAAACGCTGACGGAATGTGCATTTTGGTTTCGGATAAAACCGCAGAATATTTTAAAACAATGGAACCAAGTCCGACGACAATGTCATTAAAAGCAACGCCAAAGTGTAATGTTATAAAGTCAAATGTCCTTCTTCCAAAGGTTATGTGAGGAGTCTGTCTACGAGGACTTATCAACGTTACAAAGCAGAGTGGTGTCCCTCAAAGTCAACATCCAGATGGAGCCAGAGATCGAGCAGCAGACTCGTGCCTTCCTGGAGGTAGGGCACACACACACAACACCACACACACACACACACACACACACTCAGCACACACACAACTGACATTATCTAGATGAGGGGAAAGAAATCGAAGAACCAACCCAAAGTGGGAGAAAAAAAACCGCGGAAATGGTTCAAACAAATGACACAAACTCATTTTGTTTCCAGGTGGCGGATGAGCGTCTGAAGGAGGCTGAGGATGGGCTGGAGGGCATGAGGATGTCCAGCCAGGCCCTGGTGGAGTTCTTCTGTGAGGATGAAAGCTCCTTTAAGCTGGAGGAGGCTTGTAAGGTCTTCAACTCCTTCTGCCAACGCTTCCAAAGAGCGGTCCAGGTCAGACCAAGTGCCATGTTTGTTACAGGCTTATTTGCTTTAGTGTTTAGTGTTGCTGACACTTTGATTGGAAACCTTTGTAGCAGATCCTCCTGACACAATGCAACATATTGCGGCTTCTTTGGGACTTCTCCAATGACACTGGCAGATAGTGGTGTTGAAAAAAGTCTGGTTTATTGTTCAGTTCTCTGAGTGTGTGTGCTGATGGCTGACTTAACCTGTGGTGCACTGTGATTAGGCAATGCACCACAGTTTTGTAGCCCCACCCACCCCAGACTCTAACTGCGCCAGGTGAGGCTAATTAACCCAGCCAGCAAACACACTCCCACAATGTTGTTTTGTGATTGTTTACTAGGAGAACGCAGAGCGGGAGGTAAAGGAGCAGAAACGTCTGGAGCGGGAACGGGAGCTGGGAGAGAAGCGTCGCTCCATCGCGGTGTGTTCGGGACCGGAGCTGGGCCTCAGCCTGGCCAAGGAGTCCCACGGGGGCCAAGACGTCCCAGACGACCTGGAGAGGATCCTGGAGAAGAGCCTGAGTCATCACCCCTGGAGCCGCCGGAGCTTGAGGAGCTCGGACCTCCGCAGGCACTCACACCACCTTCAACCCAACACCGCTGTGCATCTCCAGAACCCCTCCATCTTTAAGGCCTTTCCAGAGCTGGGAACCAGCCCGACCTCGACCAGTGACCACCTGATCAATGTGTCCGGCCATCAGTCACACCCTGTGCTCGGTGGCTCCACGGAGTCCCACGGCAAACAGGAAGCTGCGCTAGTTGGAGAGGGATCAACCCAGTCTGGTCGCTATCAAGCAGGAAACCATAACATGGAAACTTTCCAGGGCGCAAATATTGAAGAGCTGAAACCATCTCCACATGATATTGCTTTTAAGGTCACCCAACTAAATCCTGACAGCATTTCCTATGTTTCACAGTTTCAATATGAGAAGACAATAACGCAAGCGTGTGAACGTTCAAATGAAGCGAGTCAAATCTCACATGGACTTCTGGCCTCAGGGTCCGGTGTATCAGCGTTCACTTCCTGCACAAACTTTGCTGCTACTGCAACCGGTTGTACAACTCCCCTCAGTGTTAAAAGCCTGGTTTCTACTGGAAGACATAGGTTTGGCATGCCTGTGACGGACTCTGCCTGTCCTACGCCCCCTAAAACCAAGGCTAAAGACTCTTCAGACACAGACTCGTCCCAGAACGCCATCCACATCACTGGAATACAACCTCGTAGTGCCAGAAAGTCTGGCCATTTAACGTACCGACTCCCCGAGGGCCAGTCACAATCCTCTGCAGAGCATCACGATGGCTTACGATCACAAACGCTATTTTTGCCTGAAGTGGAACTAGCAAAACAGACGGCCACAGAAACGGCCTCCACACCTGCCAAAGAGACCTGGACATCCTCTGGCCTCCCGCCAGAGGCCTGCGATTACCCTGACTCCCCGAGCGCTGTGAGGACCGCGGAGAGGCCGTACACTTGCGTGGGCGAGACACTGGAGTGCCACACACTGGTGAAAGGCTTGCGGTCCTACGACACTCTGTCCCCTCCGACCTCCCCACTCCCACGGACCATGCCGAGCCTCTGCTCTAAGTGGAGAAAGGAGAGGGAGTCGGTGGACTTACAGGAGGGGAGCGCCCTGGGGTCTCCGACTCTGAAGGGGGAGGGACAAACGACAAAGACCCCTGTTCGTAGTGGCGCGGGTGCCAAAAGGGTGCT
Organism: Coryphaenoides rupestris; assembly: GCA_002895965.2. Classification (NCBI taxonomy): domain Eukaryota; kingdom Metazoa; phylum Chordata; class Actinopteri; order Gadiformes; family Macrouridae; genus Coryphaenoides; species Coryphaenoides rupestris. The sequence goes on along the minus strand of PIJE02000011.1, from coordinate 1,340,126 downwards.
TGTGTCACGCAGTGCGCCTGCCAACGGCACTGGTATTCCCAGGGTGCGCTCTAAGACCGAGCCCTCGAGCCAGATTACGTCTCCCGCCGACCAAGCGACCACAGCACCTCGCCCAACGCGCCTGGCCACCCCTCTCAGCGCATCCATGCGCTCGTCGCCCATCGCTCGCCCCGCCAGCAGCGTTCAATTGGATGTAAAACGCAGCAACAGTGCAAGGGAGTGGGTTCAGCATCGCAGCGAGCCACATACTTCTCCTGTAAAATCGCCCCTGACCCGACGGACTTCAGACAGGTCTTTACCTGGAGAAAACCTCTGGTGGTGGAGGCAACAGCAGCAACAACAACAACTCGTTTGTTCGAGGAACCCCGGTCCGGGTGTCTAAACGGCTGGCCCCAAACTCTGAAACTCAAGCACGGTCCCAGCTCCGAGCTGCCCATAGCTCCTCCGCTGCCACGGCCAAGACCATCCGCACGGCGGTTATATCGGCGGCCAGGAACAAGGCCTCAAAAGCAACGGGCAGCGATGTACCCACTGCAGACTCTAAACTCCCCACCGCCACCTCCGCCTCACGCATCCCTGGCCCCAAAGTGCCTCGTTCCTCGACAGCTCAGCGACTATGGAAATGAAAAAGGATTAATAATGATGGTAATAGATGTCCGGGGGTAATGGGTTCTATGTTTCTTTGTACTCTTGTAGTTCATAATGTCCTGCGCCAGTAGGCTCACGATTAAAAAATAAAAGAAAAACTATGGTACCACTTGAATTTCTCACGCTACTCCAACTTGAGGTTGGAGAGGTGTGGGAAGTTTTAAAAAAAAAAATCATGAATGTATGTATTGGACATGTGAGAAGATCAGATTAGATCAGAAGATATATGAATCTATTTCAACCACTATTTCTGTTACACACTTTTGCCCTGCATGCAATTTTTTTTTTTATGATAAAAAATGTCTCTTTTCTCTACGTTCTACCTCTATACACATCCATTAGTGTCCTGTGCTGGCGTTAGGACATTTCATGCAAACCCAATGCCATATTCCCCTTATAGTTAAAGAGTTGAAGTTCCTTTAAGTGACCTTTTGGTTTCCAACCAAGTGTAATTAAAATCTACTGTTCCAAGTGAGGCTCCTTCCTGTAGTATACAAGAGATGTAAATGAATACATTCATACATTTATGTAATTTGTAAATTGATTCCTTCCATGGTTGACCATTTTAATGAAATGAGTCAGACAATTCTTACCCGGATATATGGTGCCTCTACATCCATTGGCTCTTTTGGTCCAATCAGGAGCATATTGAACTATAATGACATGGACACACTCAGTCCACTTTATCACTCTAAAGCACTTTACAAATATACATTGAGGCCATGTAGAAAAGATTAATGTATTTTTTTGTGATTCGATTTATCTTTTTATATCAAAGGATCTCATGACTTTAATTTAATAGTATGTTATATACTAGTGAAATGACATCTGTAAAGTAAAATGAGATGAAATAAAGACTGTAATCAAAATAGTTGTCCAGTTTTCTTCCACCCCATGACATTAGCTCATTCAGTGAATGAATGAAACACATTTAGTTATATACACACATCCGCACATGCACATACACCTATACATATATAACACTTTACTTGAGTACAGTATGAATATGGAAGTGTTTGTCTTTCCCACATGGCACATTACGACAACTTTGTTCAGGGAACGGCCGCACCCCCCGTCCTTGACCACTGCTCCAGGGCCCTTTTATCCTGTTGACGTCTTGTACTCCCCCAACCAACACACACTCCTCCCCACCCTTGGCTGTTGTCATGGAGACGTTACCGGGGAATCTACTCCCAGAATGGCGGGGAGGGTGCAAGGGGATGTGGGTATCGGGGCCCCGGTGGGAAATCTCTTTTTATAGGCCCTAAGTGACGCCAATGAGGCCCTTGAGAAAAGGCAATAAACGAGCGTGTCTTTGTCTGCCCGAGTGTCCGCCTGTCGGTCAGCATTGGCCTCTGAACCCGCTGCAGAGTGGAGAAGTGACATCATCAATGGGACTTATTTCAATCATGGTTTGGACCCCGGGGCCCACCCCAGTGTCCAACTGAAGGCAATTGTAAAGCCATGATTACCTTATTGCATTGTAAATCAGAAGATATTGGCTTGAACGTAGGTGAATAATGAAGTAAATGTCAATAAGTGATAAGTGAGAAAAGTGTTGAGGTTGAGGTTATCGTTGATCAAAAGAAAAGAAGAAAAAACACAATTGAGAGATTGTCTGACCCAATTTGGTGTGAATGTACATATTCCAACAGCGACACCAAGTGGAATTCCTCGGGCATAACAAGCAACAGAACAAATAAATCCAAAAAGAAAACATATAAAAATACAAATAAAATACATATACAGTACATATATGCACTAAATAAATATAACATAATAACAAATGTTAAAACATAAAATTTAAATAAATAAACAAATACACATATAGATATAGATATCGATATAAATATAAGCACACATAATAATAATAATAGTACCTGTTGTTGTTGTTGTCATAGAGATATGACTAATCACCCGCCATCGGTGTTGTAGTCCTACTATTAATTGAAACTACAAATCCCATGCAACGGTGTACAGCACAGGGCAACGTAGCGGTGACGTAGCGGCCATCTCCCCGGATGCGGCTGTGACTGAGTGTTCGAGGAGGCGGAGGAGGAGGCGGACAGAGCTAGAGCTCGGAAGCTAAGTGGCGGTAAGTCATTAAACTGTTCAAGTGTTCGAGAGTTTACCGATCGATCGATCGTGTGAGAATCCAGTATTCTCGGACGGGCGTCGTGGCGGCCGAAAGACGGGGGTCCTGTTTCACATTTCGCGCCTCCCCGCCGCCGCCGCCCCCCCTCCCATCCCCCTCTCCCCCCACCCCCACACCCCAACCAAACTAAGTCGAACTTGTTTGCTAACGAGGCTAGCGCTAAGCTAAACGAAGCTAAGCTAGTTCCTTAGCTAGATGTTATCGTCGGCGGCTAACGGGGAACGCCTTGTGTCGAATGTGTGTGTGTGTGCGTGCGTGCGTGCGCGCGCGTGTGTGTGTGTGTGTGTGCGCGCAAGAAGCTCTTAAGTTGTGTCGCTCCCGCGTAATCATCTCTACTTTTTTTTATCGAGGTAACGCTATCAATAAAAAAAAAATAACTGGCTGCTAATCCGCCATGCGCGGTTGTGTTCGCGCTGATTAGCCCGTCCCGGCTACACGGGAGGCAGAACCTGATCTCAGCCACACATTATGTGGGGAGAGAGACCTCGCAGATGAATGTGGTTCCGCCAGGTCGTTGTGTCTGCCTGCTGGGTGGCGTTTAAGATGCTTCCTTCCTTAAAACAGTTGCCTAACTTGATCAGTGCTTGAGCCTGCTGCTGTGTGTGTGTGTTCCTCCCCCCAGGTGCTGCAGCCCCAGCACGTCCCCCACCGTTGGTAGGATGCAGACCATAAAGTGTGTGGTTGTGGGCGACGGGGCGGTCGGCAAGACGTGCCTGCTCATCTCGTACACCACCAACGCCTTCCCCGAGGAGTACATCCCCACTGTGTTCGACAACTACAGCGCCCAGATGAGCGTGGACGGCCGCACGGTCAGCCTGAACCTGTGGGACACGGCGGGCCAGGAGGAGTACGACCGCCTGCGCACGCTCTCCTACCCGCAGACCAACGTGTTCATCATCTGCTTCTCCATCGGCAGCCCCTCCTCCCATGCCAACGTGCGGCACAAGTGGCACCCCGAGGTGTCCCACCACTGCCCCAACGTGCCCATCCTGCTGGTGGGCACCAAGCGGGACCTGCGCAGCGATGTGGAGACGGTGAAGAAGCTGAAGGAGCAGGGCCTGGCGCCCACCACCCAGCACCAGGGCAACGCCCTCGCCAAGCAGATCGGCGCCGTCAAGTACATGGAGTGCTCGGCGCTGCTGCAGGAGGGCGTGCGGGAGGTGTTCGCCGAGGCCGTGCGCGCCGTCCTCTACCCTGTCACCAAAAAGAATACCAAGAAGTGCGTGCTGTTGTAATGGTGGCGGACCACGCCCCCGGACTTAAGACTGTGTGTGTGTGTGTGTGTGTGTGCGCGCGCGCGCATGCGTGAGCGTGTTTGTCTGCATGAAAGAGGAATGATGGGAGAACATAAAGGTGTGGGTGCAAAAGGGAAGATGGAAGGGGAGGGGGGAAGGGAGGGGTGGGGTGGGTGGTCATCATGTTGCCTCCTCTTCCTCAGGATAGACTCTTGATTGCAGCCGTTCCGCTGCGGCCCCCGCTTTCATCTTCTTCGTCTCCCAGAGGATTTCATTCCATTGCCGTCATCATCGTCACCAAAGGGACTATGCCAAAACACGGGTGTGGGTGGGTAGGTGGGTGGGTGGTGCTACAGAGCGGATCTCCTCTCTTCCTTGGTCTTTTGTATTTTACAGTTTTTGCTCATTTACACCTTTTCTTTTATTTTTTATTCCAGTTTTTCCATCTGATCTAGACTTCATAGTTACTCTGCTTTGCCCTATAAGATCGCGTACCGATCGCATTTGCCTCGAGCCGCAAGGAATCGATGGCAACGACCAACCGTTTGACTGTGCTTCTTATTCCCCCGGTAGAGTTAATCCTGACTACCTCACGCTCACACCATTTGGTGCATCTCACACACACAACATACTCAACATACACCACCACCATCCAGATTCCTGGTGTTTGTTATTTTCAACGAAAAACAAGCAGTGATTGATTATTATATATTTTTTAATCCGTTAACATGCATAAACACATTTCTATGCGGTCCTCACATTAAATGCAAGGCACCCCCTCATCCATAAGCTCTTGGGGTTGGTGTGGCACTCACAGTGGGGTGTCCGGGGGCAGGCAGTGGGAGTCTGATGACATAGTCCTGCCATCTGCTTACACACACACACACACACACACAGGCATGCATATACACACACACACAGACGGATGGATGGAGCCCAGAGAGCCCTTTTGAGATAAGCTGAAGCTTAGACATGCAAACAAACGGTTTGCTCTCTCGCCACTGTCGGAGCAGTTGTCCTCCATGCACGTCTGCCAGAGGAATCTCGATCGGTGTGTTCGATTCTCTGGGCTTCCTCTTCATACAGAAAACATCTTGAACCTAAAACCCCCACTCCTGTCAGATTTTTTTATTTTTTTCTCCCGTTCGGGTGTGTGTGTTAAAATCCTTCCCTGGTTCAGGATTTGGTTAAGTGACTTAATGTATCTTAACGATTCTCATATGTTGATTCAATGCCTGACATGGTTTTTTTTAACCCCAGTATGGTGGCAGCCAAAGTTGAACTTAACATAACATGACATAAACTTTGTATTGATCAGTAAAGTATGTTGTGGTGTTTTGTAATTAACACTTGACTTGATGGAACTGATTGAAACCTTTTTCCAGGGGGCAATCTTTTAGATTATTGCCTTGCATATTTCAAAATCTGTATTTTTTTAAATAACCCCTATCTATGTTTATTTTTATATTGCTTGTATTGCCAACATGGCCTCAAAACCAGTGTGTGCTCGCAGGAAGCCTGTGTGGTGGGATAAACATCTTTTTGATCTCAGAGAAAGCATTGTCAGAGCTGTCATTGTGCACGTTTTGTACAGCCACAGTCTGGCTGTGACTCATACAGGGCCTCTTTTGTATCTGATCAGGTGCCTTTACCAAACCAAAGACTGTAGCAGTGTTTCTCTCGGTGAAATCCCGTTTTCCTTTTTACAATTGTGTATCCTCCTTTCTACGGCACAGTGATTGACACCACGGCAATATGCAAATGAAAAGTTTGAACCAAGTAAGATAGGACTATTTTTGTTGTTGTTGTACGTGTTCATTTCCTGCAAATCTCACCTCACTGTGCAAAAGCCAACACGCCTTGAGAGGAAATGCATAAAGCAGCCTTCATGTGCTCAGACGACGCGTTCTGTCGCTGAGGTACGTGAGCGAAGTCCTAACACCGTCAGAGGACCATAACTGACCTTCACCTGGCAGGTTTTCATTGGAAAGGGCCTTAATGCCACCCGCCCCTGTGTGTGTACATTTTTTATACTTACTTTTTTTAATAATGCTTTTTAAAAAGAACGAATAACAGGTTGCTTGTCGCTACCCACATTTATCGGTAATAACTGTAAGCCTTTTTATTGTATTCGGTTTCCAGTTTTTCTATAGAAGCCAACACGCCCTTCGTACTCTGTACTCCCATCAATGGACGTACGTAAGCCGAGTGTTGATGCTTTTGTCCAGCAGCAGTGAAGGGGGGTCAGTCTGTGGAGGAACGAGTCTATATTGTACACCGTGACCGTGTGACTGCGGAGATAGGGTAAACATAAGTTACACGTGTCAAAACCGAAGTGGCCATCTTTTTCCGCCGGCCACATCCAGTTTTCATTTCGTGGAACACACACCTGTGGGTTTATTTTCTTTCTTCTCTATGTCCCGGAGCTGTTTTGTACGCTTCCGTGTGCGTGGTACTACACTTTTACACTGGGAACTTGATCTTGTAGAAATCTTTTTGTAATTGTTTTATATATAACAAAAGCATATTTGTATAAATGAACTAACAGTGAGATGATTTTAAATTATGCCAAATAAAAATGGTAGTGAAATCCACTTTTCTGTGTCTGTTTGTGTGTGTGTGTGTGTGTGACATTATGTTCTGTCCCGATTCGTAACCCATGTAGCTGGACACAATGGGTACAATAACGTACAAAGGCTGGGTCTGTTACTTGGTTCGGGTACCACATTGAACTGCATTGCTTGTGCAGTACCGTTTCTCACCACTAGATGGGCACAGAACTCTCCGTCAACTTTACACTATCTCGCAAGGTTGGCTGTTCTGCAGTCTTATCTATTTGCATGTATTTTCATTCTTTCCGTCCATTCAGACGTAATTGTCTGTGACCGTCCCACGTTATGGCCATCGTTCAACGCAACACCCTTTATCTCTCCAATCGGCTGTAACGGCACGCTAACTCAATATGCTGATAACTGAAATATCCCTGCGACCTTTGTGGGAGGTCATTCCGGCACATGACTCGTGTGCTGAAACAAAGATGTCACCGCGTCATCATGCCACAGCACTGCAGCAAACACTCAAGCCCGAACGAAGGGAATGTAGGTGTCTTTTTCAAATCGTTATTCTGGAATTATCTCTTAAAGGCCCCCTGTTTTACCACCAGGTGTGAGCGGGTGCGATTAGCCATTACAAGCCGCTTCAAAATTGTCACGTGACGACCATCTGGTGACATCACAAGTGGGAGTGTCCCACCCAGATGTAGGGTTAGGGTTAGGGTTAGGGTGGACTGTACCTGGAATTAGTTGGGCTTATCTATCCATCGTATGCACGTTGGGGGTTGGGCGCTCCCACTTATGTCACTGGAGGGGTAGTCACGCAGACAATTTTAGAAATGGCTCATAGTGGCTAATCACACTCACACCTGGGGCTCTTTACAGGAAACACAAGTGGGCCTTGGTGGCTTGACTTGACTCTGGGTGTTTGACCGCAAGTGGTAGTAGAAAGAGGGATCAGAGATTGTGACGTGTCCACAATACGCTGACCGGGGGCTTAAGGAGGTGTGGAGCGAAGCCGTTAAGGTCAACCCATTTTTAGACGCTCCTACAAACACAGAGCGAGTGGATGTGTAAGTCGGCTGATCTCTGTGCTACTCCTTGTACCGATCTCATGTGCACGGAGAGGTGTTTGTAACCGTTGCGAGATCTTTCACCACGGGGAAATGTTCTGATGATAGTAAGTCAAGTCAAGTCAAGTAAATCGTATTTGTATAGCCCTTAATCACAGTTACAGTGTCAAAGTGCTTTACAGGCCATATGATTATGGGCCATGTGATTATGACACCCCCCTAGCCGTAGCACACCAAAGGGCAAGAAGCAACTCTCTTAATTAACAAGGAAGACATCTGGAGAAGGAACGCAGAGTGGGGGGATCCCTCCTTCCAGGGACGGATCAGAGTGCAATGGGTGTCATACGGGCATGAAAAGGGGCGACAAAGCATAACGATTACAAGCGACAAAGTACAAATGATAAATGGAATAGTGATACAGTGATGGGGTGCTGGCTGGAGAGCAAGCTGTTCGCCGTCAGGTGGGGTGGGGCCAGGTATCCAGTCGTGATCACAGCAACACCCTAAAAATCGGAGACAACATGATGGTTAGATGGAGCCATAGTACTAGAGTAGTCGGTTTCATCTCTGTTTCATCACAGCACGCACAGTATATGATATATGAGAGAGAGACAGCGAGAGGCAGACAGAGAGAGCGATAGAGAGAGAGAGAGAGAGAGAGAGAGAGAGAGAGAGAGAGTTTGCCGATAGCCTCTCCTGCTCTGCGTGAGTCACCACCAGTGAGAAACGTGTGGGAGGTTTGGCCTCCACCAAAGCCTTGATCCGGGCTTCTGCCTCTAACCTCACCCACCTCACCTACCGTATCTGCAGCCTCCCCGCTCACCGTGGGAGGGGAGGGGAGGGGAGGGGGAGCTCTGTGCTGGGTAGGAGAGGGAGGAGGAGGAGGAGGAGGAGGAGGAGGAGGTGGTGTGGGGGGCAGCTCTGGGGTACTCATCATCAAGCAAAATGGGTACCTGAGAGACTCCACCCCCCTGTCTCCCGTTCCTCTCTTGTTCTGGGAATGAAGAGGCAGCGCAGGCCTTGATCCTCTCACACACACACACACACACACACACATACACAACAGCACACACACACGCACACACACACACACACACACACACAACACACAACACACACACACACACACACAACCACACACACACACACACACAGAGAGAGAGAGAGAGCCTGCAGCAAGAGAGCCAGTGCAGAGAACAGAGAGAGAGAGAGAGAGAGAGAGAGAGAGAGAGAGAGAGAGAGAGAGAGAGAGAGAAGAGAGCTGCAGCCAGTCGTTCTGCATCTCAAGTCAGAACCGTTCCTGGAGGAGGAGGAGATGGAGAAGCAAATCAAATGGTTCCTAGAAGAAAGAAGCGAAGAAGATGTGGTGGTGGGGGGGGGGGGAGTGCCGGAGAGGGTGATGAATTGAATGGCGGAAATGCCAACGGGGGTGGAGGGGGGGTCCAGTCAAACTATTCCGTTCACAGGTGCAAAGAGATGGTGAGACGGGACAGACAGAGGGAGTGGGAAGGAGGAAGGGACGGGGAGTGATGGATATATACCGGGTGGGAAGAGAAAGGTCAAGGGGACGCCACAATACACTCTCTCTTCTGGACAGTTTTAAGGAGACATATTATACCACCAGGTGTGAGTGTGATTAGCCATTCCAGGCGGTTCCAAAAAACGGTTTTTGACATCACAAGTGGGAGTGTCCACCCAGATGTATACTGGCTAGATCAGCCTACCAGCCTACCAACCAGTGGACTGTAGCAACTGGTAGGCTGATCTATCCACCACACATCTGGGTGGACCCTCCCACTTCATTGTGACGTCAAAAAGATTGGAGATCCTGAAACCGCCTGATAGGGCCAATCGCGCTCACACTGGTGGTATAATAGGTCCTCTTTAAATGCGTTTCATTTTATATGTTGGTACGATGTTTGCATTGGCGGCGTGTTCCGTTGAATGGCAATATCCAGGAATACCAACGTCTCGAATCAGAATGAAGCTCAGTCCGGCGATTGATCAAACCGGAGGAGAGGAGGCCCCGAAACAATTTACCCGCCGCGCAGGGTAGAGAAGGTAGGGATCATGGGTTTGTATGGAAACGTGAAGGAAATCGAAACAGAACACGATCGCGTGCGAAGGGGGTGAACCATCAGCAGAGCCGGGAGAGTTCATCCCAAACATGAACCCCCGCTGCGGCTGTGCATCGGCAAAATGCCAACGGCATAATTCAACCAGCCAGGCAGGCAGATCGGTTTATTATGCATTGGATTGGAAATGTCATTTGTGTATGTTTCCATGTGTTCATGTGTGGTTTAGCTGTGCAATCTGGAGAGATCCGAGCTCTCTCTCCTCTCTCTCTGTCCTCTGTCTCTCTTTCTCTCTCTCCCCCTCTCTCTCTGTCTCTCTCTCTCTCTCTCTCTCTCTCTCTCAATGACATTTTTTAATTCAAAGAGCTTTATTGGCACGCGGAAACAAGATTACAGGTGGTAAATAAAACAAAACAAAATAAATGTCTGTACAATTAACAGATATTCTACAATAAAGAATGTGTAAACAAAACTGCAATATCGCAATCAAATATATATATATATATTAGAGTATGATATCACCAGGCGGGTTGTTTTCTTTGCGTCGAGCTACGGCACGATCGAGATCAGGCGAGGCCAGATGGCACCACGTTGCTACCAAGCCGCCAGTTACACCACCACCACCTCACTCGACACCACCCCCACAACCACCATCACCACCTACTTCCACCACCAACACTACCACCAAACACCACCAACACCACCAACACCACTGCCACCACCGCCACCCCCCTCCACCACCACCCACTCACCACCACCACAACCACCATCACCACCACCACCACCAACCTACCACCACCACCACACCACCACCACCTCCTCCACTGCCACCACCACCACCAACACCACCAACACTGCCACCACCACCTCCACCACCACCACCCACCACCACGACACCCTCCAGATTAGCTCCCGGCAGCGCCAACAACACCATCCACCTGCCGAAACCAGCCGACGACCACGGTGAAAGGATGAACACGCTGAATGGGAACAAAGCATGCGGCTTAACACGGACACCCTCAAGGACATGCGTGGGTGGTGCGCACACACACACACACACACACACACACACACACACACACACACACTGGACCACACACAAACACTAGACAGACACACACACACACACACACACACACACACCCATGCACACATAGCTCACACCCCCCTCTCCTCCCGTGGCCCGATGCAATTAGCAGCTAGAGCTTGACGTGTGTGTGTGTGTGTGTGTGCTGTCAGACCTCTGAAACAACATGGCCGCCTGAAACCCAACACTGCAGAGACCAAACAAGCCACATCCTTTCACCTCCGTTTCTCTCTCTCTCCGTCTCTCTCCCTCTCACCCCTCCTGTACCCCTCCCCTCCCACCACCCGCCCTCCCCTTCCTCTCCCCTTCCGCCTTTGTTTTGCTCAGCGGTCTGCATTTGTGCAAGCAATTTTTTGCCTTCTTTTTAAATAAAATAGTCAATTCTGTTGGCGAGCAAAAGGTCATCAGCAGGCCTGGTATTGAATAAACACAAGCAAGCGCCGCACCGCTCGCTCCCTCGCTCGCTCCGTCTGAATACTTCTCCCCTCCCCCCATGACACCCTGCTGTGATGGTAGCCGAGGCGCTGCTGAGGCAGGGGGGGGGGGGGGGGGCGGTACAGACAGGACAGTATGGAAGGTTTTCTGACGCTCAAGATTAAAGAACTGTGTACGTGTCAAATAAAGTTCTTGAATCTTGAGCGTAGGAAAACCGTCTAGACTGTATTCCCCACCTCCCCCGTTGCTCTGGGTTTTCTTTGGCCAAAATCGCGCTGGTATTCTTTCAGGTGAAAACAATTGTTGGGTGTAGTTGTAGTTGTTGTTGTTGTTGTGGTTGTTTTACCAGTTTTACATGCAGGTGTTCTGATCGCTGTGGCGGTTGAAAAGGGAAATGTCTTGCTTTGATCTCCGCTCTCGGTCTCCGACAATGTATTCTATAATATTAATATATTATAATATTATTATTATGAGGGACGGGTTCTGAAAATGTGTGTGATGCTGGTGCCGGATGGCTGTTCTCAGCTTGTCTATGTACACTGCATCGGTCACTATTGAATAAACCATGATGAATAAATACATAAATATGTTTCATTTCATCTATCAGGCTGATGACGTCATGTTATGGACGTTGACCCCGCTTTCTCAAAGCGCTGTCAGGTGGCATAAGCTAGCTCTTAGCAGCCCAGCGCTAATCCAATTCCCCAGCAGTCCCCTGGGAGTCAAGGGGATTGGGCCCCTTACAAGTATGTGTGTGTTCATGTGTGTGTGTGAGACGTGCGTGCATGTGTGTGTGTGTGCGTGTGAAGTGCATGTGTGTACGTGTGTGTGTGCGTGTGTGTGACGTGTGTGTGCGTGAGTGTGTGTGTGTGTGTGACATGCGTGTGTGTGTGTGTGTGTGTGACGTGTGTGTGTGACGTGTGCGCGTGTGTGTGTGTTCTGTGTGTGAGCTGAGCCTCATCTTGGCGCAAAACCGGTGACGTCATCGCATCGGCACCAAGATTGTTGTGCTCGGTCCGGAGTGTGTGTGCCTGTTCATATATTACACTGTTTTTACACTGGCGTCTACAAAAAAAGAGACATCATATGATTCAGCGGTTCCTCTGTGAATTGCACAGCAGGAGTGTGCTTATTGGGCAACGCTTTCATCATCTGTTGTTTCTATTCGCCCCCCGGTATCTCCCCCTTTGGGCTCCATTGTTTTCCGTGTGTTTTTCCCCATTTTTCCACATTCTGTGTCCCCGTCGTGCAGCCGTGCCGCTGGCTAGCTAGCACAATCCGCCCCCTGCCTACTGCTGCAGCTCTGTGTCTGCAGCTCATCACCGGCACGCTGAGACAATGCATTAGAGGTGGATGTTATCGTCGCGTAAAAAACGATTGTGCTCAATACGTGAAATCAAATTAAAGTTGAATCACTAAATACTCCCAAGGAGCTGGTGTGTGTGTGTCTCTGTCTGTGAGTGTCTGTGTGTGTGTGTGTCTGTGTCTGTCGCTCTGTGTGTGTGTGTGTGTGTGTGTGTGTGTATTCTCCGGCGGCGTTCCAGTGTCTCCAAACTGAAAAATATGCTTTTGCTGTTATAACATGTGACACACAGTGATGTCAGGGTGCTTTCTGTGGCCATGGAAACCGTTGTGTTTCCCGCCACATCCTCTCCCGCTCGCCACAGGCCTCTCCTCACATTCAGATGCAGAACAGACAAACTGTGATGTCTGGAGAGCCAGCAGCAGAGAAGACATTCATGGGTTTAGAGAGCGGTAGGAGAGGATGGGGGAGAGAGAGAGAGAGACAAAGAGAGAGAGGGAGAGAGAGACACACAGAGAGAGGCAGAGAGAGACACAGAGAGAGGGAGACACTGAAAGAGAGAGAGAGAGAGAGAGAGAGAGAGATACAGAGAGAGAGAGAGAGAGAGAGAGAGAGAGAGAGAGACAGACAGAGAGAGAGACAGGAAACAAAACATCAAGAAACAAGACAGAAGGGGCGTGAGAGAGAGCGAAAGAGGAAACAACACATCAAGAAACAAGAGAGAGACAGACAGAGAGAGAGACAGAGAGAAAGAGAGAGAGAGAGAGAGAGAGAGAGAGAGAGAGAGAGGAGAGAGACAGAGTGAGAGACAGAGAGAGATACAGGAAACATAAACATCAAGAAACAAGACAGAACGGGGCGTGAGAAGAGAGAGAAAGAGAGGAGAGAGGTATTTCTAACACAGCCTTTACATTGGATAGTTCCCCACTAATTCCACCCATAAACAACTTATTCATAAGCTCAGCACCAGTTCCCAGCTCCCAGTCTAATCAGACTGTTTACAGTTGCCGTGCTTAACAGGGTTTATCTGCTATAGGATGTGAAGTCTGTCTGTGCTGCAGGTCCTCTCTGTTGCATTGCCACTGTCCACCAGGCAGGGGGCGGAGTGGGGGGGGGGGGGGGGTGGGGGGTTGCGTGGGTTCCCCACTGTGTGCAGTAATTGTGGCCGACTCCCTGTGGGGCTAATCGCTGATAGCACCTGAACTCGCTGAGCAGGGGGGCGCTGTGGTGTTGACCCCCGCACGGAATCTCTGCATGGTCTCCTGGCCGCGCTCACTCTGCACTTCCTGCCATGAATGTCACACATTGGCTGAACCACACATCCACCCACACACACACACACACACACACACACACGCACACACACACACACACACACACACACACACACACACACACACACACACACACACACACACACACACACACACACACACACACACACACACACACACACACACACACACACACACACACACACACACACACACACACACACACACACACACACTACACACACACACTACACACACACACATACACACACACCCACACACACACACACACACACACACACACACACACACACACACACACACACACACACACACACACACACACACACACACACACACACACAACATACACACATGCACCACACACACACACACACACACACACACACACACACGCACACTACACACACACACACACACACACACACACACACACACACACACACACACACACACACACACACACACACACACACACACACACACACACACACACACACACACACACACACACACACACACACACACACACACACACACACACACACACACACACACACACACACATACCCACACACACACACACACACACACACACACACACACGCACACACACACACACACACACACACACACATAATTAAATACACATGAATAAACAAACAAACACTCCCTGAGGACACACACAGAGTACACATATTGCTACCCAGGAATAGCAAGCACACAGACAATATGTAATTATGCAGTCCTTGATACAATTGGAGCAATTGAACACACAGACACACGCACACACAGTCACATGCACACCACACACACACACACACACACACACCACCATCATCATCATCATCATCTGGGTTCATGCTGGATCCAGTATGAGCGTCCTCCCGCCTGGTCCATGGGGGTCTTCAGGTGGGCAAAGAGGCCGATCCTGGAGCCGGGGTGTGAAAGGCCTCTCCTTTCTGAGTCTGTGTTGTCTCCTGCAGTGCGGCAAATGTCATTGTTCTATAGTACAGGACCTTCCCAGACAGGTTTTTTCCAAGCTGCCCTATTGTCTCCCAGGTGCTATTGTCTCCGTGGAACTTTTTGATGTTCGCTTTTGATGTTTGATACCCGGTACCTTTTCTTGTGACCTCCCGAAGGCACCTCGTACCTTTGTGTGAGAAGCTGGGGAGTGCGGCCAGGAACTTGGAAGGTGGAAGGCTTGGAGAGTCAGGCTTACGGATGACCAGATGAGCAGCCCATCTGCGTTGGATGGTGTTGGTTGTTAAGAGATGTTAGCCTCCTCCTCCTCCAGGATGCTGGTGCTGGTGCTGGTGGTGCGCACAACTTTCCTGCTGATCGTGGGGATTCTTCGGAGACACCTCTGTCTGGCGTGATGTTCCTCTGGTGCCTCCAGGTGCCTGCTGCAGTTTTCTGATCCGTACAGTATCGCAGCACTGCCGCTTTGTAAACCAAAACTATAGTCGTGTGCCTGGCGGTCCCTTTTTCTCTCAATCTTGAGAAAGCCCCTCTGGCACAGCGGCTGAGGCGGTGCCGGTGGTCCTGTGTTTCATCATCCATGTCAGCTTCGGAGGATAGGAGGCTCTGATGTGTGAGATATCATGTGAAGTGGTCCACCTTCTCCAGTCAGGTATCGACAACAAAGATGGCTGGGGGTGGAGAGAGCGGGAACAGTTCTGTCGGGCGGCAGTAGCTCAGGAGGTAAGAGCGGTTGTCTGAAAACCGGAAGGTTGCTGATTTGATCCCTGGGCTCCGCCTAGCTAAGTGTCGAGGTGTCCCTGAGCAAGACACCGCCTAACCCCAACTGCCCCTGACGTGTTGGTTGTTACCTTGCATGGTTGACACCGCCGTCGGTGTATGAATGGGAGGATGTGAGGCCACTCTAAAGCGTTTTGGATAAAAGCGATATATAAATGCAATCCATTTACCATAGATATAGGTCTTGTTTATGTTACTCTCCAGACCAAGCTGCTTGTATGCCTCGGAGAACACAACCAGAATGCCCTGTAGGTCCTCTTCTGAACGGGCCACGAGGGCGTCGTCGTGTGCATACTGCAGCTCCATGACAGAGTCCTGAATCTGTTGATGCTCAGAAGATGTCCGTCATTTCGGGACCTGATGATTCAGAG
>PIJE02000011.1:1319136-1321636 GCA_002895965.2 Coryphaenoides rupestris | reverse complement strand
TTGTTGTTGTTGTTGTTGTTGTTGTTGTTGTTCGACGTCAAGATGGAGGCACTGACAGGGACAACAGGGACACAAGGGGCCGTATTACAACCAGCATAACAACACTGTTATTCTGGCTGTCTGCTTATCTACAGCACAGGAGGCAGTGCTCAAGGGATCGACAAATGCTTCCCGACGAGACTTCATCCACCTATCAACCGTATTGGCAGATGTGCCGATGTGGTTTACGTCATCTGGAGAACAATCCTGAGATCGTCTGGGAATTTCCGTGACATTTCCACCGTTTGGACCGTCCACAGTGACTGCAATTCAGATAATCGCTGCATGCGGTTAACAATGTTTCCTGTATTTGCTAAATGGCAACGAGGCATTATCGTTCGGAACACATTATTATTGAATAAAGGATCTTTCATGTGTTCCTTCCTTTGTCCAACGTTGATTCATGGTTCATTCATTGATGCGTGCATTCATCCATCCATTCATTCATTCATTTGTTCTCCATGTCTATCCTGTGGTGCCTAATGTAGGTTTGTTTCGGATCTGTCTTATCCTCGTTCCTTCCTCCTCCTACTTCCTCCTCCTCCTCCTCCTTCCTCCTCCCTCACGTTGAGCTCTGGCAGATGGATGTGTGTCCCAGAGCTGGCTGATGGGATGGGGTGGGCGGGGGCGGGGGTGATGCTAAAAGAGACATCACTCTTTACTACGAGGCTGTGGGATGGCAGGCAGACACAGGCGCTGGTGCTGGTGCTGCTGTTTCTGGTGGTGCTGGTGGTGGTTTTGCTGGTGCTGGTGGTGGTGGGTGTGGGTGTGATGGACCAGTGACGGGTCCTCTTCAGGTCGGGGGCAGGGGCAGCTCGATCGTGGACAGGCTGGCCAAGATTAAGTGGTGACAGGGGGGGGGAAGACAGGAATAGCATCTCCGTGTGTTGGATGGCTTTCAGATCTGATATATGTGTGTTGTCTGTGAGCCCACGCGCGGTTTGTGTGCATGTTCAGTTGCATGTGTGTTTATGTGTGTGTGTGTCCATCCTTCTTCTTTGTGTGCCTGTGTGTTTGTATGTGCATGCGCGTCTTTGAACGTGAATGTGCGTGGTGGTTATGTGTGTACGTCTGTGTGTTTGTGTGTGTGTGTGTGTGTGTGTGTGTGTACGTATGTATGTGTGTGTGTATGTGCCCGTGCGTGCAGGCAGGTGTGTGTGTGTGTGTGTGTGTGTGTGTGTGTGTGTGTGTGTCTGCGTGCCAGGGCGTGGTGATTCATATGCCGCACCACACGGCATGGAGATGAATATTTCACGGTTTTGCGAGGACCTCATGTCCCTCTGTGCCGCTACGTCACACACTAGCTAGCTAGCGCCACGCAGGCCGCTAGCTCGGGGCTAATGAGCACATGGCCACCGGCGATGTCTTTGTTTGGGGCGGGACCAGGAAGTGTCTAATTAATGCCAAGTGAGGAGCCCTGGCGAGGCTTGCCCTTCTGTTCAAAGCGCCTGGTGAAGCTCCCTGGCCCCCCCGCCCCCCCCCCCCCCACGCATCGTGTGTGTGTGTGTGTGTGTGTGTGTGTGTGTGTGTGTGTGTGCATCTGTTCACTGGTGTGTGTGTGTGTGTGTATGTGTGCGTGTGTGTGTGTGCGTGCGTGCGCGTGCCGCGGTGTGTGCCGTGCGCGTATGTGTGTGTGTGAATGGATTCTGCGTTGCTGGCATTACCGCGCATTCCCGCGCATTCCCAGACTAACGTTGTGTTTGTGATGAATCACTGTTAATTTGCCCGGTGCTGCAGAAGAGCGAGAAGAGGCAATACCTGCGCTATTAAATATGGCCGCTCTGCATTCATCATTACCATACAGCGGGCAGGGGGCCAGGCGAAGAGGCACGACAAAGAACGTTCCTCGGAAAGTTGTCGGGTTTTGGAATGAAACGAAAGAAAAACATTTTGATCTCCCAGCCCCCCCTCCACCCTCCCCCTCCACCCTCACTCTCCAAGCCCAGCCAACCAGCTGAGATAAGCTGAGAGAGACTGAATCAATGCCTGCTGTGGGTTAATTACGTCCCCTTCCTTGTCCTAACACAGCGTCTGCGTGGAAGCGGTTTCCAGGCGGTTTCTTCTTCATGTTATTGATTCAGTGCACATGGAAATATGTTAATCCCCCTCCCCCCACCCCCCCCCCCCCCCCCCCCCACCACACCACCCCACCCCACCATCGCCTTAAAAGGACCAGCAACCCCAAAACAAATTAAACCTTCCACCCGTCATGTAGACCGAGTGAATTGAAAAGAAATCCAATTACACACTCGTAGGCCCGTCTCGTCTCAGAATAAACAAGAAGGCGGAGACTGTTGTCATAGCAGCCGCGTTGGGAACGTCGTCGGAATAAGCGACTCGCGGGGCATTTTTTCTTTTTTGGGGTATTTTTTGAGAGAGAGAGAGATAGAGACAGACAGAGAGAGAGAGACCCCAAGAATGTAGGCCTTTCACTTGAAGCCGAACATTATCTGCAAACCCA
>PIJE02000011.1:1216572-1313098 GCA_002895965.2 Coryphaenoides rupestris | reverse complement strand
AAACAGAAGGGCAAGCCTGCCAGGGCTCCTCACTTGCAATCAATAGAACACTTTCCGGCCCTCGCCCAAACAAAGAGCATCGCCGGTGCCATTGTGGCTCATTAGCCCCCGAAGCTAGCGCCTGCGTGGCGCTAGCTAGAGCTACCGTGTACGTAAGCGGCACAGCAGGACGTGAGGTCCCCGCAAACCGTGAAATATCATCTCCAGTGCCTGTGTGGGTGCGCATATGAAATCACCACGCCTCATGGCACGCAGACACACACACTCAAAGCGCCTGGTGAAGCTCCCTGGCCCCCCCGCCCCCCCCCCGCCTGCCCTGCCCTGGGTGAGGCCTGCATTATTGATAGGACGGTGGGAGCGGGAACAAGAGAAAGGTGAAAATAGATCAGGATTCCTCTAGGGGTGTGTGTGTGTGTGTGTGTGTGTGTGTGTGTGTGCGTGTGTTACCTGTTTGTCTGTCTGTGTTTATTTTCGCTGTGTGTGTGTGTGTGTGTGTGTGTTACCTGTTTGTCTGTCTGTGTTTATTTTCGCTGTGTGTGTGTGTGTGTGTGTGTGTGTGTGTGTGTGTGTGTGTGTGTGTGTGTGTGTTACCTGTTTGTCTGTCTGTGTTTATTTTCGCTGTGTGTGTGTGTGTGTGTGCTTACCTGTTTGTCTGTCTGTGTTTATTTTCACTGTGTGTGTGTGTGTGTGTGTGTGTGTGTTGTGTTGTGTGTGTGTGTGTGTTTTGTGTGTGTCTGTGTTTTGTGTCCTGTGTGTGTGTGTGTGTGTGTCTGTACCTGTTTGTCTGTCTGTGTGTTTTACTGTGTGTGTGTGTGTGTGTGTGTGTGTGTGTGTATTACCTGTTTGTTTGTCTGTGTTTATTTTCACTGTGTGTGTGTGTGTGTGTGTGTTACTTGTTTGTTTGTCTTTGTTTATTTTCACTCTGTGTGTGTGTGTGTGCGTGTGTGTGCGTGTGTGTGTGTGTGTTACCTGTTTGTTTGTCTTTGTTTATTTTCACTCTGTGTGTGTGTGTGTGTGTGTGTGTGTGTGTGTGTGTGTGTGTGTCTTACCTGTTTGTCTGTCTGTGTTTATTTTCACTGTGTGTGTGTGTTACCTGTTTGTTTGTCTTTGTTTATTTTCACTCTATGTGTGTGTGTGTGCGTGTGTGTGTGTGTGTGTATTACCTGTTTGTTTGTCTTTGTTTATTTTCACTCTGTGTGTGTGTGTGCGTGTGTGTGTGTGTGTATTACCTGTTTGTTTGTCTGTGTTTATTTTCACTGTGTGTGTGTGTGTGTGTGTGTGTGTGTTTACCTGTTTGTTTGTCTTTGTTTATTTTCACTCTGTGTGTGTGTGTGTGCGTGTGTGTGCGTGTGTGTGTGTGTGTATTACCTGTTTGTTTGTCTGTGTTTATTTTCACTGTGTGTGTGTGTTACCTGTTTGTTTGTCTTTGTTTATTTTCACTTGTGTGTGTGCGTGTGTTACCTGTTTGTTTGTCTGTGTTTATTTTCACTCTGTGTTTGTCTCCCACCACCCCACCCCACCATCGCCTTAAAAAGGACCAGCAACCCCAAAACAAATTAAACCTTCCACCCGTCATGTAGACCGAGTGAATTGAAAAGAAATCCAATTACACACTCGTAGGCCCGTCTCGTCTCAGAATAAACAAGAAGGCGGAGACTGTTGTCATAGCAGCCGCGTTGGGAACGTCGTCGGAATAAGCGACTCGCGGGGCATTTTTTCTTTTTTGGGGTATTTTTTGAGAGAGAGAGAGATAGAGACAGACAGAGAGAGAGAGACCCCAAGAATGTAGGCCTACTTCACTTGAAGCCGAACATTATCTGCAAACCCAAGACACAAACAATTTTCTTTTATCTGGCAACAAAATCTGAACAAAACCATTCATTTCACAACAATATGTGAAATGTCCGATGAACAAAAGAAAAACTTTTGGTTCCCCACACTGTTTAGGATTTTTATTCTCCTCTCGGTGTGTATCTCTATCTCTGTATCGCCTCACAACACAAATCCCTTTTCCTCCTCCTCCTCCCCTTCCCTCGCCACCCGCTGCCTTTGAATGATGTTGTGTTGGAGAGAGCGAGAGAGAGAGAACGAGGGAGAGAGAGAGAGAGAGAGAGAGAGAACAGCCATCAGCCATAATAGAGACTCAACTCCGCGGCAGAGTAGCGCACTGCTGCTGCTGCGCTGTCTTTGTGCCGCGCCGATTGGCTTCAAACGCTGCCGGGCGGAGCGCACCGCCTCCGGCGGATCACAAAGAGGCCCCCGTGCCTCCTTCTCCTCCTCCTCCTCTGACGCCCATTGTTCCCTCCTCGCTTGCCTAATTAACTTAACAATAATTATTTTTATTCTTCCGGCACCTTAACAAGATAAGACAGACAAGACCGCCCCTTGGAGATGCTGCCGGTTGCCAGAGCAGGATATGTGGAGATATAAATATATATATATGATGCGTGTGTTCCTCATGATGATGTCCAAGCAGATGCCGTGTATTATTAGTTTTTATTCGTTCTTTTGTATGTATGTATGTGAGTATGTATCTATGTATGTATATGTATGTAGGCCTATATGTATGTATGTATGTATGTATGTATGCATATATGTATGTAGGCCTATATGTATGTATGTATGTATGTATGTATGTATGTATGTATGTATGTGTGTATGTATGTATATGTGTGTATGTATGTATGTATGTATGTATGTATGTATGCATGTATGTATGTATGTATGTATGTATGTATGTATGTATGTATGTATGTATGTATGTATGTATGTATGTATGTATGTATGTATGTATGTATGTATGTATGTATGTATGTATGTATGTATGTATGTACATATGTATGTATGTTGTATGTCTGTAATTCTATTTTCGATTCGATTCGATTCGAGAAAACTGCAACAGCAATTGGCCCATTTCGAACAGGCACAGAACGGGCACACTGCACTGGCTGGTGTGTTGTCGAGGACCCAAGGAAGTGCAGTGTCGAGTGTGAAATTGCTGTTGGGTGAGCGGTTCTTGGTCACGCTGTCGTTGGTCCGTTTCGAATGGGCACGTTTTGAATGGGCAGGAGCACGCTGTGAATGGTCACGTGACTGGTTTGGATAACGCCGATTCGTTGCCCCAGAGCCTGCATGGCCTCACAGGAAATTAGCAAGAAGCATCCACACACACACTGACACACACTGACACACACTGACACACACACACACACACACTGACACACAAACTCAACACACACGTACACACACACACACACACTGATTCAACGCATACACACACACACACACACACTCAACACACACACACTCTCTCTCTCACACACACACACACACACACACACACACACACACACACACACACACACACACACACACACACACACACACACACACACACACACACACACACACACACACACACACACACACACACACACACACACACACACACACACACACACACACACACACACACACACACACACACACACAGACAGTTGGGGTGGGGCTAATGAAGATGTACGGCTAGGTGGTACAGAGGAGCCTCCTCAGCAGAACCTGTGCCAAGAGAGGCAGCAGAGAGACAGGGTGGAGTGTATCCCTCCATCCCTCCATCCCTCCATCCCTCCATCCCTCCCTCCCTCCTCCTCTGTACCAACATCCCTTCTCCTCTGGCAGCAGAAGCACATCCCACTTAATGTTTCCACAATCCTCCGGGACTCAAACGCCTCTCATCCTACAGGACCCTATATACCAGAGAAGATCAGGCTTGCAGAGTCACTCACCATGCTTTATCCCACTTGGGTCTTGTTCTTTTCCTCTGCTGCTCGATCGTTCTTGTGAAACACTTTGTTGCCTTCGATTGGCCTGACGTCGTTCCCTGTTTAACAGCTGTGGTGCGGTGTCAGCTTGGCCTCGCTGTAAATAGGAAATTGATTCTCTTAACCGTGCCGCGGCGACGTGTCGAGGTGTCCCTGACTCTCTGTGCGAGACACCTCAGACTATAGCAATAATAATAATAATAATAATACATACATACATACATACATACATAACCTGCTCATCCTGACCAGCTGGCTATTGCCTTGCGTGGTTGACAGACAGCGCCATCGGGGTGTATGAATGTGTGTGTGAATGTGAGGCGACGTTGTTGTTGTTGTGTAGTTGTGCTTTGGATGAAAGAGCGATATATAATTGCAATCCATATACGATCGACCGTTTGCGTCGTTGTTATGCCGCTATAAGTGTTAACATCACTCAGCCTTGAATTGTGCAAATTGGGCGGGAGAGGAGATGATGGGTGCACGCTAGCGCCTTGTGGGTGCCACAGAATTCAAATGAAGAGCAGTGGATTCGACTCAACCCTCAACCCTTTATGCAAAAACAGCTGCGGCGGCATTCATAGTATAATTATAGGACGGGTATTAGGTATGCTTGGCAAAACCTCGCATCATTTATTTTTTTCGCTAGGACCAGATTGTTACCGCGCCATCGTGTGATTAGCATAGCTAGGTGATTAGCCCATTGTAGCTAGTAGTTAGCAGATCTTAGGCTTATTTTCATTGTAAACACATCACTAACGTACTCACCCTGCTTTACATGAGCAGTAGGACTCCACGATGTCGTCCTGACGAATTTCAATGTGGAGTTTGTGAGGCGTTTGTGTCTTCCGCATAGATCACCAACACTTAGCATCAAGTTTTATGTTGTCGTCTGCTCCGTCCGAAATCCGAATGTCATGGATATATCCTTGTGTCAAATAGTTCAGGCCTTTCTGTAGAACTCTCTTAGATAAAGTAGCGGCATTTGGCAAATAACATACAGCGATATTGAGAGAGAATCATCAGCAGGGGGGCGTTGTTCAGTGGACATTACTAACATGCTGCAGAGCTGTGGGAAATTAGCAACAGTAACTAGGGGGGGCGGGACTTGGCGCTTGAGTAGGGAAAGATCCATTCAGCACAACGACTCCTCACATGTAGTCCCGCGAACGGATTCACCCTGCTAAATTTGATTACCACACACACACCACACACATCAACCACGGAGACCTTTAAACAGTTCAAACCTAGAACGTGTACTGAAGGGTAAATGTAACATGACATCTGTACCAACCAGGAGGAGAGCGAGACATCTTCCTTCCACAGCACATGTCTATCGACACTAACACCAAGGCGAAATTCAAATGCGGACCACCACACATCGTATTGACAATCGACAAAACGTCTGTTGCTCGATGATATTTCTAAACACATTTTAAAAGTTACAAGTAACATACGAGGGAGAAATACATGTCTGGTACCAACACCTCCCACAGTGCCTTTTTTCCCTGTTTGTATTTCTTGTTTGGCAGTGGTGTGTGTGGGCGCCGGGTGCTCCGTCCGTGCACCCATCTGCGCTCCCCCTCCGGACGGCCGCGGAGCCAACGTTGCTATTCGTGCTATCGTGCCTTCGTGTTATCGGGTTCCCGTGAAAACTGTGGCGAAGAGACTAGAGAGAAAAGGAGGAAGGAAAGGAGAGAGTAAGTATGAGGAGGAAGGAGGAGAATGGAAGAAGGAAGAGGATAAGAGGAATGAGAGGTAGCTGAAGTATGCGAAGGAGGAGGAAGGAGGATAGAGGGAGAAGGAGAGGAGGGAGGAGGAAGGCGGAGGAGGGCGGAAGAGGAGGAAGAGAACCAGGATAGTGTTTGGTGTGTGTGTGAGTGTGTGTGTGTGGTGTGTGTGTGTGTTGTGTGTGTGTGTGTGTGATGTGGTGTGTGTAGGTGTGTGTTTCTGTGATGAGCTGTATCCTTGGAGTTGAGTGGAGGCTGATTGAGGGGTGATAAAGTGAACGCTGTGTAACTGATTGCGAGCTTTGACTTTTGTACTCTGAGTATACCTAGCGGCTGCGCAGAGGCGAGCCGTCCATGCTACAACGTGGTATAGAGTTGCATCTGTGTTCTATCTATGCGAAAGGAGCGCGTTGCGGTCCTGTGAGAGTGGTATGTACGACACGCACCGTGATAGGAACTATCCGGATTGCCACCAAAAAGCTCTCAGGTCGCACTCAGAGCAATGGCGTGGGCCGTTTACCGACAGAGAGAGGGTATCCGCTGTCCCACCTGCGCAGAGCGAACCAAGGATAATCATGCTTCTTTATGAACGATATCCATAGGTATGAATATAGATATAGAACAACATTCCTCATTCTTTTTACGATCGGTAGAAATGCAATGAATGCTCACTTTTCCCATTTGCAACATCATATTAAGAATAAAATTACATAAGATCGTATACCCCAATCACTGATAACAGCTGTGTCCACCGGTGCGTACTATGACGAAAGGTATAATTTAAGATATTTTTAAGAACTGTGCTATTGCTGGACGAATGCGGTTGAAAGAAACACACCTAACATGTTGCTGCAGCAATCGTGGACCGAAAATGTATGGCCAATCACTTGGAAGCTTATGTAGTCTTTTTAGTATATATGTATACTTTTTCACAAAGTGAGCTATCTTCAATTCTAAAAATCTGATATAGATATGAGATTAATTTATTAACATTAATCGTTCATCCTAAACCAGCAGGAGGTTTTCCTTCCACTGATACGTTTCTCGCTTCCTTTTCTCCAGCCTACTCTGTCACAAGTATTTCAACTGTTCAGCCCTGTGATGTTGGCCTCTCCTGTTCTGTAAAAGTTAAGAACGGCACTCGTACATGACAACTGACAAGCACTTTGAATTTGTGACCCACCCATTCTTGTCGATGGGGATGAACTCCTTGCTCATAAGCCCTGTCCTATTATCCCTTTGGTTTAATAACCCACATTCTGGGCCCCAATACCTTTTTACCACAGTGAACTATGTTTTAAAGGGCCAATAAAAATATGCCTAAACAGACCCATGAAGCAGCAGTTTCCACTTCCGGCAATAATGCACCTTGCTTCACTTACGTTCACCTGGGGGTTTATAGTTTAATGAGTATAGAGGGCCCAGGCCGCGAGGGGGGGTGCGGCGTGTAATCACTTACATCGTCTGAACGCTATCATCCTAAATGCCTATTCATTGAACACCCTTAAAGGTCTAAGCTGCTGTTTCCTTGTGTCCAAATACCCGCGTACCTGTCTGTCTGTCCATTCCTTCTGGCCTAACGCTTAGATTCTTACCCGACCGTAATACCACCATGTATGTGTGATCTGTCTTTTATAAGCCCTGACACCCACTACGCCACACACACCTACCAACCGTCACCTGAACCCATCGCTTTAGCAACCCCCATCATCCATCCTCGGCCTAACTTCCCCCCCGGCCGCCCCCACATGTAAATCCCACATGTATCAGTACACAGACAGACAAGAACCAAAACACACGTCTAATCTCCGAGAACAAACAAGAACATGCCGAGTGTTCAGCTGCACTAACAAAGTAGGGGCTGTAATGAGCACAATGTTTTTTAGATAAGTGCTTGCCCACAAAACAACCATATTCCTGAGAGAAAGGTTGATGTGCTGACAAGCATTTTTCTATCCTTAGCCATGTCGGTGTTTAACCTGAGTGACCGGGCAACCCTTGTTTACGTACAAGCGAACACATGTGAGACCAAGACCTCAGCCCCCGCGAGCTCTGCGTGTACCTGCGTTTATATGTATATTGTCGTCGTCAAACAAAAATCTGACCCTCTGGAGGTCCATCTCCCAATCAGCCATTTAGGCCCGAGAGGATGAGCGATCCCAATCAAAGGGCGGTCCTCTCTGAGTGTTCACAGGAGTGGAAGGGATAACCCGAGAACACGACCATCGGTCCACGCATGTGGACGCTTGAGCTCCCAACGGTGCGATCTCAAAAACACATGGGCACGACAGGACGTCTAACGGCTTAGCCAGAACCATGCCTAACACAGCCAGCAGCAGGCAGCAGCAAGCAGCAAAAATAAATACACATTGAAGCTGTGGTGTGTGTATGTGTGAAGTGTGTGAGTGGTGTGCGACGGTGTGCGTCTCATGCATGCGACTCCTGGTGTGTTGCGTGTGTGTTCGTGTCCGTGTCGTGTGTATGGGAACGTGGTCGTGTCGTACGTGAATGCCAATCCCCTGTCGAACACCTAACATACCGATCTGGTGGTGTGTCGCTAGTGTGTGTGTGCGTGGATAATGTGCGAATAAAGATGACGTCTTGTGTAGAGCGGAAGAAGGAATCCAGGCAGATACAAGAAGAAAAAGATAGAAGGAAAAGGAGACAGGAGCCCCAGCTGGCTGCGACTGTGCTGCGCGTCTAAAGATACGTCGTGTGCTGAAATGTGATCACTTTCTGCCGTTGCTGGCAATACAGGTCATTCCGTCAGGAATCCAAAACCGTGTAAGTGTGGGTGAAGTAGGAAAGTCGAGGAATATGGCAGTGTCTAATCCCCGCAGACGGAGGCGCTAGAGGGTTGCATGAGCACAGAAAAAGCCCATGCGGAGAGAAACGACAATACCTACGCTATTAAATATGGCCGGCGCTGCCTGTTCCGACTGGCCATCTGAAATTCCTATCCCACAAACGCAGACCCGTCGAGGCAGGGGGGATAGTCTTAAATTGTCCTGAGACGAAAGCAGGCAACGAAACAAAGACCGTTCCTACGCCGGTAAAAAGCTATTCCTTCGACCAAAATGAGGCGTTATTTTTATTGGATAAATCCGATTGTGCACACGAACAAGATAAAAACATTTATACTTATTTTACTTCGCCAAAACAGCCACAGCCTGTACACAGACTGGCATTGCCTATGTGATATCTCCCCACAAAGCTATGAATGAACCCCCAACTACTCCACCATCCTTCTCCTCTATTTCCTAACCACCCTCCCACCATCACCTCCACCAAGCCCGAGCCCACCAAGCTTGAGGATATGAGCTGAGAAGAGACGGATCAATGGCCCTGCTGTGGGTTAATTACGTTCCCTTCCTTTGTCCTAACACAGGGGTCTTCGATCTGGCAGCGTCATGTTCATGGAATGTACTGATCGTTAACAGACATTGCTGTGGTCTTTCCCCAGGGCCCGTTGGGCTTTCAATTTCTTCCCCTGTCGCCTATGTCGCTTGTCTCTATGTTAAATACAGTTTCCCAAGTGCACCATGGACTAAATGTTTACATGGTTAAATGGTACACCACCTGTCGTCAAACCTGATATGCTCTGTCAGCCAAAGGAGAGATCACGAGAATCCCTTTGCAGGCCTCGAATTCATAAAGTTTGTCCAATTACCACAGCCTGCTGCTCACCACCCGACTCCGCTACGCGCTCCCGCACCCACCAATCCGCTTAAAAAAGGGACAGCAAACCCAAACAAAATTAAACCTTCCCACCCTGTCCTGTAAACCGGAGTGGAATTGGGGAAATAAGCCTAAATCCCAATTAGAGCATCTCGTGACGGCCGCGTCTCGTCGCCAGAATGAAGCAAGAAGGCGGAGACCTTTGGTCATAGCGAGCCTCGGCGTGGAACCTGAGCTGGTCAGTTCTATCATACACAGTCGGTCGAATAAGGAGACTTCGCGGAGGGCATTTTTCCTTTTTGGGGTATTTTGAGAGAGAGAGAGAGAGAGAGGAAGAGAGAGAGAGAGAGAGAACCCCCAAGAATGTAAGGCTACTTCACTGAGGTACTAACATTATCTGCAAACCCAAGAAAACATTTTCTTTTAATCTGGCAACAAAAATCATTCATTTCAAACAACAATAATGTCCGATGAACAAAAGAAAAACTTTTGGTTCCCACATGTTTAGAGGATTTTTTATCATCGCTCTCGGTGGTATCTCATATCTCTGTATCGCACCTCACAACACAAATCCCTTTTCCTCCTCCTCCCTTCCCCTTCCCTGCCATCCGCATTACAGTTTGTTGAACAAACGCAGGAAAAAGTACAGTTCAAAGACATGCCCGGCTGCCTTTGATATGAACTTCATCTTTTACATGAAAAGTATATGAGGCAGGCAGAATCTTGGAGAAATAGTGAAACTGCGCTAAGAGGGAGAGGCATTACCACTGGGGGAGAGAGAGAGACCTGTTATGGAGACACACATAGAGAGAGAGAAGAAAACATTTCATTACCCGGGCACCATGATCGAACAGGTCCTACCCATACATTTATCGTATTGATTCCCTTTAATTTCCGCGTCGGCTACCACGTAAAGCACAGTCGCCTGTCTCGCTGCTTGCGATGCGGTCTTTCTGCTCCAGCGCGCCTGAGAAGAAGTTTCCTAAATATATACAAAGACACAGCTGGAACCACTGAAGTTCCGTGTTTTCTTCATCGGCGTAGCGGAGCGACAGCTCTCCCCCGCGGATCAACAAAAAAGAGGCCCCGTGCCTCCTTTCTCCCCCTCACTCCTCTGACGCCCAAGTTGTCCGCAACTGGTCTAACCTCAGATCTGTTCCATAAGTTGACACATTATAGAGAGTAAATGTAACATTTGCGTTTTATTTCTATTACCAAAACGCTCTTCAGCACCAATAAAACAAAGGAGATACAGAATTGGTCACGCAAAACCAGACAGCAATAGTCACCCTATTCACACTAAATGATGATTACTGGCCCCTGTGCTAAAGTAAGCTAATAGGAATGAAATGACTAGGAAAGATAACTAAATATATCAAGTACTACTTATCCATAAAAGATACTAGGTGAATGGAACAAGTTTCCTACACACAACACAGCCGTGTTGTTCCCCTCCATTGAATAAGAATGTTCAAAGCAAGATGCCGTGTAATTTATATAGTCCTTTATTCGTCTTTTTGTAATGTATGTAAGTGAGTATGTATCTATGTATGTATATTGTTTACCTATACTGTATGTATAGTATTGTAATGTAATGTATGCATATATGATAGTAGGCCTATATGTAGTAACACACACGATACACATTGATCAACGATCTCTATTGTGGTTGAATTGTCATTTGGTTAGGTGACAAGTTTAGGTTTTCTCTATGTATCTGCTTTAAACTGATATTTCGAACCCGAACTTAATAGTAGTTTTAGTAATAAATGTATATTAATTGTTGATATGTAAGTGTTAGGATCCTAATAAAATGTAGTATGTATGTATGATATAGTATGCCGTGTTAAATGTCATATATGTTTTATGAGTAATGATTAAATGTGATGAGTATATAGTATATGTTGTATTGGTATGATTAAGCCTATATGTAAATGTATGCATGTATGAGTATCAATATATAATGGTTAGCATACAATAAAATTGATAATGTTATGATAAGTTAAGTTAGTATAGAACAGCGTTTGAGGTTGAAGTTAGTGCTCATTTGTATGTAATCGGCTCAGCGCATATTGTATGCATATATGTAGTTCGCTTTATTAGCTATAGTCGACTTGAGATGGATGCAATATTGTTGTATTTTGTCATTGCGATTAACATTACCTATGTATTCTCAGAGTTATTGGCCCAAGTCATCATTTCGAGATTATCTCAGCGAGAGGAAACCTGCGAAAGATGTGCATAATCTGTCACCACCAATATTCCTGGTAATATGATCCATGAGATGAGTTCAGACCCAAAATGAGCGAATAATACGTGATAGTCGTGCGAAATGGCCTTAAAAGGAGGCTTGTCAAGATATCTGAACCTGGGCTTGGAGTTTCGCGTCTGCTCTGTGTAAACAATGGATATTGGCAGAATATCGAAAGGTATCACCCCTTCTGGAATAATATGGCAAGTTCACGTTCGAAATTGTTGAAAAATTAAGTGGCCGATGATCTTGAAATAAGGATGAGGGTGAATCAAGCCCGAAGACTTTCCACTGGTCCAAACGAAGCTGCCGCAAAGAGGGTGTATCGTCGTGGTGATCTTGGAGAGAATGACGCCGTTTCGATGCACGTTTTGAAAAAATTGCTGGGTCAGTTGTGTGAGAGTTGTGACAGTCCGAAGAAAAAAGTAAAAAAATTAGGGAGCTGTAATAGGATACACGACGTAACCTGTAAAAAGCGCACTTGCACAAGGGTTAGTTTTTTTTTGGAATAGATGAGTTCATGTTCCTCGAGGGCGGCTCACCTGTTTGCCCTAAATCGCCTCCGCGCTCGAGACGGTTTCACGGTTGAAATGGTGACCTGCTAGCTCAAGGGGAACTGTAGCAGCACAGAGCAATCAATGTATCAAATGTGACACAAAGGCACCGCACCGACCATCACCCCCGAGCCCTCGCAACACACCCACTGGGAAAAACCTACGATTAATCAACACGTTCACCTTGTCCACAGATACATGGAGCATAAGATCCAAGACCAGTTTTTGAACGTGCCCCAAGATCCCAAGCCACCATCCTGAGGACCCTGGGAACACAGCCGCGCGCACGCACACAAGAGAATGCACGAAAGTCACCCACGAAGAGCATTTGTGAGCCTTAGGTCCACATACGAGGAGCCATGTAACAGAAGCCCGCCAGACTGACAAACCCATGTCTGCCCACCCAACCATGGATTCATACAAAAGCCGGGACATAAAGCGAAGAGCCCATCTTTTCCAAAAGCGCCAACCACACGGAGGCTAACAAATAGAACAGTCGAATGCTAACCTCAAGCAACACCCCACACAACCTCTCTCCCTCACACACACCAACCACACACAAACAGCCACGTAGGCGAGTACATCGGTCAGAGTGGGATAAGAGTTAATCAGCTCACATGCCAAGGATTACCATGAACAGCATCCACAACGTCCCAACATTGAAGGAGTGAAATATAAACCTACTCACATTTAGTTTGGAGGTAGTGGGCCCTACCATAATCCTCACAATAACAATTGCAAACCGACCCTACCTAGTAAGGATGTTATTGTGGAAGAACTTCTTATTACGATTCTGACCAGTGACAATTATAATTTGGACAAAGCTCTGCCGTGTCCAAACAGGAACCCGTCAACGTTACTAATGCTCCACTCCACCCCACCGTGAGGGCGTAACTACATAAAGGGCCTGCTCAGGAAGAAATCAGGCTCAAGCAGGCTAAGTAATGAAAATGCCACACTAACATTGCTCGCCTCGGCGGCCGGTGAGCGCCCGGTAGCCCACAACCCAGCTTCGATCGGCCGTGAGCACACCCACACAACCCACCCTGCAGATGTCAACGTCCCTCATTACGCGCGAGCGAGCCCAACACGCCGACACCGAGGCACCCACTGAGCAGCACCCACAACACACAGCACAACACACTACACACGACCACAGTGCACGTCTTCGACGGCCGGTGAGCGCTGTGCACGTCTTCGACGGCCGGCTGAGCGCGTGCACCACGTCTTTCGACCGTGCCGGTGAGCCACGCACCACCCAGTGCAACGTCTTCGACGGCCGGATCGCTAACCCAACACACACGCAAGCACATACCACGCCCACGTTTGGGGATGGGCGCTTTGAAGAATGTACCGGTTAGGTATTGGTACAGAGGAGCCTCCTCAGCAGAAACCTAGTGCCAAGCAGAGGCAAGCCAGATGAGAGCTCTACGGGTGGGAGGTGTAGTCCCTCACATAACCTCCAATGCCCACCGATACCACTTCACCTCCTTCTATTTCCCTCCCTGTGCCCATAGGACATCACTATAGCGCCAACGGCCATCAGGAAACTCGTCCCAATCAGTCACATCCCTCTAGGCATGTCACGTGGTATCAATGTCCACACTTTACC
Source organism: Coryphaenoides rupestris (assembly GCA_002895965.2). NCBI lineage: Eukaryota > Metazoa > Chordata > Actinopteri > Gadiformes > Macrouridae > Coryphaenoides > Coryphaenoides rupestris. The sequence continues at coordinate 1,299,452 of PIJE02000011.1, read as the reverse complement.
TACACTAACTGCAGTATTCGGCAACAATATCCCCGGGACTCAACACGCCTCTCATCCTACAGGGAACCCTATATCAATGACATAGATCATCCAGGCTTTAGCATAAGTCCACTCACACATGACTATTGAATGCCGCATCACTTGGGCTTGTTCTTTTTCTCCACTCTCGACTGACTCGATGCGTTCAATTCGTGTGTAATGCAGTACACATTTGTCTGCTCCGCAGACAAAATAAGTAAGAATTATTGAGGAAAAAGGCTCGACGTCGTTCCCTGTTAACAGCTGTGGTGCGGTGTCAGCTTGGCCTCGCTGTAAATAGGAAATTGATTCTCTTACCCGTGCCGCGGCGACGTGTCGAGGTGTCCCTGACTCTCTGTGCGAGACACCTTCAGACTATAGCAATAATAATAATAATAATAAATAATAATACATACATACATACATAAACCTGCTCATCCTGACCAGCTGGCTGTTGCCTTGCGTGGTTGACAGACAGCGCCATCGGGGTGTATGAATGTGTGTATGATGAATGTGAGGCGATGTTGTTGTTGTTGTGTAGTTGTGCTTTGGATGAAAGCGCGGTATATAATTGCAATCCATATACGATCGACCGTTTGCGTCGTTGTTATGCCGTGATAAGTGTTAACATCACTCAGCCTTGAATTGTGCAAATTGGGCGGGAGAGGAGATGATGGGTGCACGCTAGCGCCTTGTGGGTGCCACAGAATTCAAATGAAGAGCAGTGGATTCGACTCAACCCTCAACCCTTTATGCAAAAACAGCTGCGGCGGCATTCATAGTATAATTATAGGACGGGTATTAGGTATGCTTGGCAAAACCTCGCATCATTTTACATCTACTCTAACTTTAAAACGTATCACAAAATTCATCAGTGGGAGAGAAAGGGAGGGGGGGGGGGTCTCTTTCCAGCTGTGTACAGATGGCCCAAAAAAAAAAACCCAAAAAAACCAAAAAGAGAAACGATACTAAAATATTATTTCGAGTTACTTTGCTGTTGTGAAAGTCACAGCGGTTTGCTTGGCCAGCGGACATGATGGATTTTCCATTTCTGAATGCCCTTCTTCTCCTCCTCTCCTCAAGGTGTCATTGCTTACGGCTGCTTAGAGAATGCAGTCAATTTCAGTGACAAAGACGAATGCCTTCAAATGAATGTCGGCAGCCATTACTTATAAAGTGTTTAAGTGTCTTTTACGGCGCAAAATAAATAAATAAATAATAAAGATAGGAGAGATGGTGGTGCTTATGCGGCAGGCTGCTTTTTAAATGAACTCCTGCCTATGGGAGAAAATATAGCGAAAGCGTAGCAGGAGCTTATAAAAGGAGATGTATTAGCTCGTGAATTATAAGTGCCGCTAAAGGTGACAAGGGACCTGCAGGTTTAACACTCTTTAAAACGCTATTAAAGCCGTAGCCATGTTGAATAGGATTAAGGCTAATTGCTTCCCCCTTGCTAGTCAATGATGGGAGAGTGTGTGTGTGTGTGTGGGGGGGGGGGGATTATCTACTTTTACTACTACTGCCTAAAAACTGTTTCATAAAGGATGAAGAGTAATTCTATTGTCTATGTTTGACTATACTCCATCACCATCACCACCACCATCACCACCACCACCATCAACAAGAACCACAACCAGCCACCAACACCATCACCACCACCATCACCACCACCACCAGCACCACCACCATCACCACCACCACCACCACCATCAACAAGAACCACAACCACCATCACCACCACCACTATCACCACCACCATTACCACCACCATTACCACCACCACCACCACCACCCATTACCCACCACCACCACCACTACCATCACCACCACCACCCACCACCAACACCACCACTACCATCACCACCACCACCCACTACCAACACCACCACCACCACCATTACCACCACCACCACCACCACTACCATCACCACCACCACCACCATCACCACCATCAACAAGAACCACAGCCTCCACCACCATCACCACCACCACCATTACAGCATCATTGTTTCATAACACTCACTCACTTTTGTACATTAATTTACTGTCATCCTTCTTGTGTGAGCCTTTTAGCACAATATGTACGCTACCAACAATGGGAAGAAGATGCTATCATTGTGGTTATTTTGTGGTCCGAGATTAATGGTCAGCCATATTTACATTTACATTTACATTACATTTACATTTACATTTAGGGCATTTGGCAGACGCTTGTATCCAAAGCAACTTACAAAGAGTACATTTGTTGAAAGAGACAGCAATATATCACTGTGGTACATAAAGATAAGAACAGAGCAGGTTTCAAGAATTCATAATGGACCTTTCCACACTGTCAGTCACGAGGAGAATAATAGTCACGAGGAGGAATAATAACCGATAAGATTGATTTCTTAAGACCACGCCCCTTGCAACAGAGCCGCCATGATGTCCCACAAACAAAGCTTGTCCCGCGTTGTTGTGTTCATAGATTAGACTACAGCTACATTTAGTGAGAACAACATGGTTCTTAGATGCGCTTGGGTAACGTGCAATAATGACCACAGATATCCAGAGAGATTACAGGGAGCGTTTCATAGAGATTTGGAGTATCCATGCAGTCTGCAGGACTTGTTTTTAATACATGGATAGAGCTTATGTATTTTACATTTGGACAACTACATATGGCCTCATAGAGACATTATTATTAAAAACTTTAGAAAAGAATGTCCTTCTACTTTAGTCATTATTGATGGTACTGAATGTAAGACCCAGGTGCCATCTGCACTGGCTTTACAGAGTCAGCTTTATAGTGACTATAAGTCAAGCACAACCCTCAAAGCATTTGACTGGATGTGATCCAAGTGGTTCTGTCATTTTTGTGTCGGTGCTGTATCTGATAAGGCAATTACTGAACGCAGTGGTTTTTTATGATTTACTTAAAACACTGAAAGGTTCACAAGTGCAAACAATCAAATGGTTTGATAGCGACTCCACACATCAATTTACAGCAGCGCCGACAACAAAAAAGCTACAAAGCTCGCTAATGAGTTAAAATTCAAAGGTTTATTTGTCACCTATTTCAGTGTACAGGTACATTGAGCAGTGAAATGTTTTTTCCGCCACGATCAGATTGTTACCGCGCCATCGTGTGATTAGCATAGCTCGGTGATTAGCCCATTGTAGCTAGTAGTTAGCAGATCTTAGGCTTATTTTCATTGTAAACACATCAGTAACGTACTCACCCTGCTTTACATGAGCAGTAGGACTCCACGATGTCGTCCTGACGAATTTCAATGTGGAGTTTGTGAGGCGTTTGAGTCTTCCTCATAGATCACCAACACTTAGCATCAAGTTTTATGTTGTCATCTGCTCCGTCCGAAATCTGAATGTCATGGATATATCCTTGTGTACAATAGTTCAGGCCTTTCTGTAGAACTCTCTTAGATAAAGTAGCGGCATTTGGCAAATAACATACAGCGATATTGAGAGAGAATCATCAGCAGGGGGTCGTTGTTCAGTGGACATTACTAACATGCTGCTGAGCTGTGGGAAAGCTTGTGGGCCATAGCAACAGTAACTAGGGGGGGCGGGACTTGCCGCTTGAGTAGGGAAAGGTCCATTGCCAGGTTAATAGAACGAGTTTCATACATTGCTAGGTTGCCTGCATAATTGCTGGGATAAGAGCAGATGTGTCATTGTTGTGGTTCTGCCGGGTCAGGTTGTTTCGAGACCGGTTCTGTTTAACAGCCATTGACAGGTCCCTACATTTGAAGCGTTCACCCAGATTTGAGCTGCCATCAGACTTTAGGTGAATTAATTCCGATTTGTGAGACTGACACAATAAGCTAAGGAAAACAACACACACACACATGGAGACACAGCGCGCACACACACACACACACACACACACAGACAGTAAACACAATAAATGCAAATCACTCTTGCAAGGCTGTCAAATTGTATCGAATCTCCTACACCTGGGTGTCAAAACAGTGTGTGTGTGCATGTGTGTGTGTCCTCTGTAACCACACCAGTGTGTGTGTGTGTGCGCGCGTGTGCGTGTGTGTGTGTGGAAATACGACGGCCACAGAGCTCCAACCCTTCTCTCGTTTGTGCTTCTGTTTCTAAATCGAATGTTGTTTAATTATAGGCTCCGTGCACAGCGACGACGTCGGATGCTGCCGTCGCTCTACAGGGGAAAAAAAAGAAAGAAAGAAAAAAACAGAAAGAAAAATCCGCCACCAGGCAACAAGCCTCACAGTGGGCCAACAAACACAGCGCACCGCACACAACATTTTCCCCTATAGAGACGGAGAGTAGCCGGCTGGGCATTTGGCACGGGTTTGGCCGTCTACCGGGGCCATCTGTGCCGCCAGTGCGCTTTATTCTCATTTTATTAGCGCCGATGCGACGTCGGATGATGATCAGGCCATCAAACGTGCCCCGTTTCTGTGTGTGTGTGTGTGTGTGAGTGTGTGTGTGTGTGTTGTGGTGGTAGTCCTTTGTCATAAATTGTTTTAACAACCGCACTGTCGTTTTAATGCGAGGGTTTTATTGATACAGATACAGGTACTTGGTGTGACCGTATCTGGTATCTTCACATATCAAGAACAGTATGTAACGTCATAAAAGCCACATAGATCAGTAAGTAAGTTATATAAGGCACACGTGGAAATTTCCATTCCATTTCCCAAATATACGCACATTCCTATTGCTGTTTTTATGAGTGTGAATACAATTTAAAGGGTTTAATAGCAAACGATAATTTCATCAATAATCATTAAACATCAATATCATGGAATGGATTCTCGTCTTCCAGGTCTTTCAGGGCAACGCATCTTGTCACGGCCATCTACAAGATGGCCGTGACAAGATGGCGGTGGTGGCGGTGGCGGCGGTGGCGGTGGCGGTGGATGGTGGTGGTGGCAGTGGTGGTGGTTGAGGAGCGGCCGGAGGCGGGTGGTCGTCTAGATCGGGATACTTCACAGGCTGAGAAGTTTTGGTTAGTGGTCGCCCTCCCTGTGTCTATGTGGCTATTCCTTTGTGTTTGCTGATTCTGTCTACGTTCTCCATGATCTATAGTCTCTGTCTGCCATTAGGATAATTGTTTCCCACCCACCCATTTACATGTGCCCACTGTCTCTGCACTCGTCTGGACGATTTTCTTTTCTTTTCTTCATCTGTCTTTTCGAGCCTCCGCTAGCCTCTTTGAACGACCCTCCCTTGGGGAGACAACAGTCTTCCCACAGAGTCCAAGCCACAGCACTAACCTCGCCGTAATGCTCCCACATGTAAGTCTCACATGTTGGAACCACTTATTTTATCGCTATTGTGACTTTTTCCGATTTTGTTACGCATACTAAGCGTTACTTGTCAATTTTAGTTAATGTTATTTTAGTTTTATTCTAAGGCTTCAAGCTGTTCTCTATTTCATATCTGTCCCGGACTGTGTTGTTGTGTATTTTACACCCTCTTAGTATTTATACAGGTTTTAACGTTATCGTTCTCTTTGAAAAAAATATTCTTTTACCTTTTAGTTGTCCGTGGTGCAGACAGTCGGTGCCATTAATAATTTGGTTCCAGCGGGTTCCACCAGGTTGTGTCTGCCTTCCCACACCACCCGTCCGTTCATGCAGACTCCATCACGCAAGGCCGCAGTCTCACGGTACGACCATATTTGGTATGTTCACATATCGACAACAGTATGTAAGGTCATATAAGGGAAATTTCCATTACTCTCTGTGTGTGTGTGTGTGTGTGTGTGTGTGTGTGTGTGTGTGTGTGCAAGAGAGGGACAGAGCGGCAGTGCACATGAGTGGCAGCTCTGTGCTTTCAGATGTACACAGCTTACAATTACCATTACAGAGAGGCAGAGAGAGGCAGAGAGAGAGAGAGAGAGAGAGCGAGAGAGGGAGAAATTGGGGTAAGAGAGAGAGAGGGAGGAGAGAGAAGGAGAGAGAGGAGAGAGGGAGAGAGAGAGAGAGGGGAGAGAGAGAGGAGGGGAAGAGGAGAGGGAGGGAGAGAGGAGGAGAGGGGAAGAGAGAGGGGAGGGAGGGGGGAGAGAGAGGAGGAGAGAGGGGGAGAGAGAGAGAAGAGAGAGGAGAGAGGAGAGGAGAGAGAGAAAGAGAGAGAGAGTAGGGGGAGAGGGGAGAGGAGAGGAGAGAGAGAAGAGAGAGAGAGAGGGGAGAGGGGGGGAGAGAAGAGAGAGGGAGAGAGAGGGAAAGAGGGGAGAGAGAGGGAGAGAGAAGGAGGAGGGGGAGGGTATGGCGGACGGGCGGGCGGGCGGGCGGGGGGGGGGGGGGGGGGGGGGGGGGGGGGGGGGGGGGGGGGGGGGGGGGGTGCAGTGAGTCGGGAGCTTACAGTAGTTGCAGGATTAGGCTGCAGGTTTTAATGATGAAATGGAAATGGGAACGCAGGAGCCCACAGTTTGGCGTCAGCTGCTCTCGACAGGCCCTCTTTTAAAAAGCACACGTGTCTGCTTGCTTACTGATTGCGTGCATATAGCTTCGGGTGAATGCTTCGGGTTTATTTCAACAATTAATCATGTGATCATTTTTTGAGGCATCTATCAACGAGGGAGCCATGCGCTTCCTGGTCCTCGTTCTGGACGGCAGCGGCAACGGCACCAGCGATTTGCGTCATACATTACAGTATATTATACATTATAATCAGCCTGCGTGTAAGTCCCACCGTCGGAGCGCGGTGGCTACACGCCCCCAACAGACATTTGAGAGTTACACAGACGCACCGTTAGGCTCAAACCACTGATATAACGAACAGGAAGTTGCAAAACCGACAGGCGGGTCGGTGGGTTTATTACAAATCTCTTATCCTCCAGGTGCCTGTAAACCTCTCTCCACTCAGTCACCTGCAGTTGTCCGTGCGCTCTCTCTGTCTTCACTTCACTTTTCTTCTCCTTTTGTCCCCATTGGGTATGGGCTGGTTTTGGTGTGTGGTGTTTGGTTTGGTGGTTTGTAGTATAACGGGAGGTATGGGGCGGAGGTGTTGAGAAGTTGTTTTCATCAGAATCAGAAAGAGAAACGGCTTTATTGCCTTCGGTTTTCTTTCAAACAGGGAATGTGCTTTTGGGCAATTGGTGCATGAAGAGATGTCCCATGGTGTCCTAAATTTGACTCAATCTTTTGAAAAGCGCTGGCGCACAAGCTTGTGATTAAAATGCTTTCTTTGTGATGGCAATGAGTATATAATCATACTTCTTTTGTTTTTCCCGGGTCACACTTCATTACATTCTAGCGTATAATGTAGTGCAAAACGATTCAGCGAGTCATTCATGTAGGGACAGTTTTTATGAAACAGCGAGCAGCTATCTTTGACTGAAGCCCCGGAGAAGAAATGCTACACAACAGTGATATGCAAGGTGCTCTTGTCATGCAAAGACTGGTGAGAACTCGACCAAAAACAAACATCTTGGTTAATTCCTTAGCATCCTCCTTTTCAAAACTTTTTTCGGAAAAGATTCCTCCTCGAGTTTGATCTTTGATCGAGGTGAAGCCGGCACACGGGGGCTCCGAGACGTCTCTTGCAACAGAATTTCAAATACAGAGCACAGACTTACCTTTTCCCCCTCATTAACGTTTCTAAAAGTGCAGTCCGTATTACTCTTCGTATTCTGCGAGGGTTCTAGTGCAGTGAAACATCAGACGAACCTTATTTTATCCAATTCTTTATGAGTCAGACCCTGCCAGCTCAGAGGCTGAATCAGGCAGTATTCAATCTCACAACAGAACTGTTATTGCAAAATTGTAAGGGCTGGGACCGTAACAAAATCCATTGAATGTAACCAATTAAAAACCAAATTCCAAGTCCAAGAATATGTCTCGCATCTCAGAGTGTTTTATCTCCGAGGTCATCTCTTCATTTCACACGATCCTTCATCCAGCGTGTCCACATTATTACATTCGCCAAATGTCGAGCCTGTTGACACAGTCGATCCTGTCTGCATTCAGGGGGGCAACAGAATCAGCTCTGTGCAGGACGGTACTTGATCTAGCAGCAGGATGAGGACACGGCTTGTTGGACGCGGCCGGGCATCGACGCTGCACTGGGTTTCATCAAAGTCACAGCTATCCAGTTGTAGTGGTATGGTGGGTTTTTGTTTGTAGTTATTACCAAGGCTTCTTGGGGAAGCAGCATGAATTGATTCTGATTTCACCAAAAACCCCAGTGGACAGTAGCCTGTGCTTGTGTTCCATGACACGACGAGAGAGTTCCCCGCCACACGGACACAACACAGCGCCTTTCTGATGACACGTTTCTTCAGGGAGCCGGGAGGCCAGCCAACATTCAGTCTCTCTCTCTCTCTCTCTCTCTCTCTCTCTCTCTCTCTCTCTCTCTCCTCTGCATAAGCGGCGAGCACAGAATGCCAAGACTGACTAAAGGAGCTGAGGTAGCAAGCTGCGGGGCGCGAGTAAATGAGTTGCAAAGCACATTCACCAAGTCCACGGATGTCTTCACTGGGAAGGAGACAACAGCCGATCGGAGATGACGTGAGAGTGTCAGCGTGTCTGTGGAAGATTTTGAGGGGGTGCTGCCTGCGGGGGGGCCGGGTGGCTGGGTCGCTGGGTGGGTGGGTGGGGTGGGTTGCGGGGTGGGGGTGACTCCATGATGACAGCCAAGACAGAAACTGAGGGCGAGGCCATAGCTTCAGGCATGGCTTGCTGTGGCGGAAGGGGCCCAGAGTCAGCGATTTTCTTCAGGGTCGTAACAGACCATTAGTCTGCCGTTAATCTCGGCGGATATCTCTATTGGCTTGGTGGTGCTGTGCTCACATGGTTCTAACTCTGCGCTAACGCAGTGCTAACGTGATAACGTTCCTCCGCCTCAGCCTCCGCCGTCCCAGATACAAGTCTTCTGTTCCTGGGGAAGCTTACACAAGATAGAGATCACTGCTTGGCGAGTCACTCGGGAAAAGATTAAATGTTAATACATAGTTTATAATGAATGCAATCCGCCTGAGAAGGGATTTTAATCATAATAATGGAAGAGCTCTATTTCGCGCTGGTCTCCACGAGACGATTCACTGATTATTCAGTGATTATTCAACACTTGCAGGGCTGCTAGCCTATCTGCAGAGATGTGCTATTCCAGGTGTGAGCTATTGATCACCTGGTCCTGTTCAGGGGATCTGTGATGTTGATGTGATGGATCTGTGATGATCACTCTCTCACACTCCTTACTTACTTCGAAAACCATATTACAGACACACACACACACACACACACACCACACACACACACACACACACACACACACACACACACACACACACACACACACACACACACACACACATACACACACATACACACACACACACACACACACACACACACACACACACACACACACACACACACACACACACTGCAGATGAATATCTCTTCCTCATCCTGAAGAAGACTGTGATTGTGCTCTTGGTGTTCTGGGAGCGCCGGAGGCGGGTGGTCGTCTAGATCGGGATACTTCACAGGCTGAGAAGTTTTGGTTAGTGGTCGCCCTCCCTGTGTCTATGTGGCTATTCCTTTGTGTTTGCTGATTCTGTCTACGTTCTCCATGATCTATAGTCTCTGTCTGCCATTAGGATAATTGTTTCCCACCCATGTTTACATGTGCCCACTGTCTCTGCACTCGTCTGGACGATTTTCTTTTCTTTTTCTTCATCTGTCTTTTCGAGCCTCCGCTAGCCTCTTTGAACGACCCTCCCTTGGGCAGACCACAGTCTTCCCACAGAGTCCAAGCCACAGCACTAACCTCGCCGTAATGCTCCCACATGTAAGTCTCACATGTTGGAACCACTTATTTTATTGCTATTGTGACTTTTTCCGATTTTGTTACGCATACTAAGCGTTACTTGTCAATTTTAGTTAATGTTATTTTAGTTTTATTCTAAGGCTTCAAGCTGTTCTCTATTTCATATCTGTCCCGGACTGTGTTGTTGTGTATTTTACACCCTCTTAGTATTTATACAGGTTTTAACGTTATCGTTCTCTTTGAAAAAAATATTCTTTTACCTTTTAGTTGTCCGTGGTGCAGACAGTCGGTGCCATTAATAATTTGGTTCCAGCGGGTTCCACCAGGTTGTGTCTGCCTTCCCACACCACCCGTCCGTTCATGCAGACTCCATCACGCAAGGCCGCAGTCTCACGGTACGACCATATTTGGTATGTTCACATATCGACAACAGTATGTAAGGTCATATAAGGGAAATTTCCATTACTCTCTGTGTGTGTGTGTGTGTGTGTGTGTGTGTAGGGAGAGCAAACGGGAGTAACACTGTGTGTGTAAATGGGAAAGTGTACATTTTGGAAGAGTGCACATGAGTGGCAGCTCTGTGCTTTCAGATGTACACAGCTTACAATTACCATTACAGAGAGGCAGAGAGAGGCAGAGAGAGAGAGGAGAGCGAGAGAGGGAGAAATTGGGGTAAGAGAGAGAGAGGGAGGAGAGAGAAGGAGAGAGAGGGAGAGAGGGAGGGAGAGAGAGAGAGGGGAGAGAGAGAGAGAGAGGGAAGAGGGAGGAGAGAGAGAGGGGGGGAGAGAGAGGGGAGAGAGAGAAGAGAGAGGGGGAGAGAGGGAGAGAGAGAGGAGGAGAGAGAGAGGGAGGGAGGGGAGAGAGAGGGGAGAGGGAGAGGGGAGAGGGAGAGAGAGGAGGGGAGAGGGAGAAGGAGAGGGGGAAGGGGAGAGAGAGGGAGAGAGAGGGGGGAGAGAGGGAGGAGAGGAGGAGGGGGAGAGAGAGAGGGGAGAAGAGAGAGGAGGAGAGCACTTGAGGTATTAGTGTATGGCGGACGGGCGGGCGGGCGGGGAGGGGCGGCGGGCGGGGGGGGAGGGGGGGTGCAGTGAGTCGGGAGCTTACAGTAGTTGCAGGATTAGGCTGCAGGTTTTAATGATGAAATGGAAATGGGAACGCAGGAGCCCACAGTTTGGCGTCAGCTGCTGTCGACAGGCCCTCTTTTAAAAAGCACACGTGTCTGCTTGCTTACTGATTGCGTGCATATAGCTTCGGGTGAATGTGCTTTTTATTTCAACAATTAATCATGTGATCATTTTTTGAGGCGTCTATCAACGAGGGAGCCACGCGCTTCCTGGTCCTCGTTCTGGACGGCAGCGGCAGCAGCAGCAGCGATTTGCGTCATACATTACAGTATATTATACATTATAATCAGCCTGCGTGTAAGTCCCACCGTAGGAGCGCGGTGGCTACACGCCCCCAACAGACATTTGAGAGTTACACAGACGCACCGTTAGGCTCAAACCACTGATATAACGAACAGGAAGTTACAAAACCGACAGGCGAGTCGGCTGGGGTTTATTACAAACTCTTATCCTCCAGGTGCCTGTAAACTCTCTCTCCACTCAGTCACCTGCAGCTTGTCCGTGCGCTCTCTCTGGTCTTGCACTTCACTTTTCTTCTCCTTTGTCCCCATTGGGTATGGGCTGGTTGTTTGGTGTTTGGTGTTGGTTTGGTGGTTTGGTAGTATAACGGGAGGTGATGGTGGCGGAGGTGTTGTGAAGGATTGTTTTCATCAGAACTCAGAACAGAGAACGGCTTATTGGCCTTCGGTTTCTTTCAACAGGGAAATGTTCTTTTGGGCAAATTGGGTGCATGAAGAGATGCCATGGTGTCCTAACATTTGACTCATCTGTTTGAAAAGCGGCTGGCGCACAAGCTTGTTGATTAAAATGATTTCTTTGTGATGGCAATGAGTATATAATCATACTTCTTTTGTTTTTTCCCGGGGTCACACTTCATTACATTCTAGCGTATAATGTAGTGCAAAACGATTCAGCGAGTCTTCATGTAGGGACAGTTTTTATGAAACAGCGAGCAAGCTATCTTTGACTGAAGCCCCGGAGAAGAAATGCTACAACAACAGTGATACGCAAGGTGCTCTTGTCATGCAAAGGACTGGTGAGAACTCGACCAAAAACAAACATCTTGGTTAATTCCTTAGCATCCTGCCGTTTTCAAAACTTTTTTCGGAAAAGATTCCTCCTCGAGTTTGATCTTTGATCGAGGTGAAGCCGGCACACGGGGGCTCCGAGACGTCTCTTGCAACAGAATTTCAAATACAGAGCACAGACTTACCTTTTCCCCAGGAAAAAAAACCCCCTCATTAACGTTTCTAAAAGTGCGGTCCGTATTACTCTTCGTATTCTGCGAGGGTTCTAGTGCAGTGAAACATCAAACGAACCTTATTTTATCCAATTCTTTATGAGTCAGACCCTGCCAGCTCAGAGGCTGAATCAGGCAGTATTCAATCTCACAACAGAACTGTTATTGCAAAATTGTAAGGGCTGGGACCGTAACAAAATCCATTGAATGTAACCAATTAAAACCAAATTCCAAGTCCAAGAATATGTCTCGCATCTCAGAGTGTTTTTATCTCCGAGGTCATCTCTTCATTTCACACAATCCTTCATCCAGCGTGTCCACATTATTACGTTCGCCAAATGTCGAGCCTGTTGACACAGTCGATCCTGTCTGCGTTCGGGGGGCAACAGAATCAGCTCTGTGCAGGACGGTGCTCGATCTAGCAGCAGGATGAGGACACGGGCTTGTTGGACACGGCCGGGCATCGACGCTGCACTGGGTTTCATCAAAGTCACAGCTATCCAGTTGTAGTGGTATTGGAGGTTTTTGTCTGTAGTTATTACCAAGGCTTCTTGGGGAAGCAGCATGAATTGATTCTGATTTCACCAAAAACCCCAGTGGACAGTAGCCTGTGCTTGTGTTCCATGACACGACGAGAGAGTTCCCCGCCACACGGACACAACACAGCGCCTTTCTGATGACACGTTTCTTCAGGGAGCCGGGAGGCCAGCCAACATTCAGTCTCTCTCTCTCTCTCTCTCTCTCTCTCTCTCTCTCTCTCTCTCCTCTGCATAAGCGGCGAGCACAGAATGCCAAGACTGACTAAAGGAGCTGAGGTAGCAAGCTGCGGGGCGCGAGTAAATGAGTTGCAAAGCACATTCACCAAGTCCACGGATGTCTTCACTGGGAAGGAGACAACAGCCGATCGGAGATGACGTGAGAGTGTCAGCGTGTCTGTGGAAGGTTTCGAGGGGGTGCTGCCTGCGGGGGGGCCGGGTGGCTGGCTGGGTGGGGTGGGTGGGGTGGGTTGGGTGGGTGGGGGTGACTCCATGATGACAGCCAAGACAGAAACTGAGGGCGAGGCCATAGCTTCAGGCATGGCTTGCTGTGGCGGAAGGGGCCCAGAGTCAGCGATTTTCTTCAGGGTCGTAACAGACCATTAGTCTGCCGTTAATCTCGGCGGATATCTGTATTGGCTTGGTGGTGCTGTGCTCACATGGTTCTAACTCTGCGCTAACGCAGTGCTAACGTGATAACGTTCCTCCGCCTCAGCCTCCGCCGTCCCAGATACAAGTATTCTGTTCCTGGGGAAGCTTACACAAGATAGAGATCACTGCTTGGCGAGTCACTCGGGAAAAGATTAAATGTTAACCCCCCTCTCCCCCCCCCCCCCGGCGCGCAGAACACCAAGAGCACAATCACAGTCTTCTTCAGGATGAGGAAGAGATATTCATCTGCAGTGTGTGTGTGTGTGTGTGTGTGTGTGTGTGTGTGTGTGTGTGTGTGTGTGTGTGTGTGTGTATGTGTGTGTATGTGTGTGTGTGTGTGTGTGTGTGTGTGTGTGTGTGTGTGTGTGTGTGTGTGTGTGTGTGTGTGTGTGTGTGTGTGTGTGTGTCTGTAATATGGTTTTCGAAGTAAGTAAGGAGTGTGAAAGAGTGATCATCACAGATCCATCACATCAACATCACAGATCCCCTGAACAGGACCAGGTGATCAATAGCTCACACCTGGAATAGCACATCTCTGCAGATAGGCTAGCAGCCCTGCAAGTGTTGAATAATCACTGAATAATCAGTGAATCGTCTCGTGGAGACCAGCGCGAAGTAGAGCTCTTCCATTATTATGATTAAAATCCCTTCTCAGGCGGATTGCATTCATTATAAACTATGTATTTTTAATTCTCATTTGGCACCCAACAGCCTGGAGACCAAACAGCACACACACACACCCACACATGCAGACACACTCATGGACTCACACACACACACACACTCATGGACTCACACACACACACACACACACACACACACACACACACACACACACACACACACACACACACTCATGCACACACACACTCATGCACACACGCTCTCTCACACACACACACACACACACACACACACACACACACACACACACACGCACACACACACAATGTTGGTGATTTATTAACAAAGCAGAGTGATTGGTTTCTGAAAAACCATTAGATGAATATACACCATTATGCGTTTGGTTATGGAGTTATCATGGTTATTTTAACATTCAGGTCCAAAATAAAGTCTGTAACTCAAGAAGAACATTAAGCCTAATATTAAATAGACTGAATTTTAAATATAACTAGTATTACTAATAACTATATTTTCCGCCGTTTAGGACTGTTTTAAAATTCTCAGTCTTGTCAGCAGTTTTTAAGCAACGTCTTAATATGAAGGGGGGGTAAATCATTTATTGGCAATCTCAAATGCTGAAATGATCACATATATACTGTATAGTACAGAGGGCAAGATTGGATGTGACTATTTGATGAATCTATGGTGTCTGTATGTCCTTCAAATGAGCAGGGACCATGAATCGACGGACTAATAATATTGACTCGTACTTGTGATGACGTACAGATATATATATATATATATATACTGTATGTACCTGATATACCGACCATTGAATCACATTCACAATGTTGATCATACTGTACATATATGTTTGTCCAAATGGTTTGAGCGGGAAAACATCTCGGTTCACTACAGCGTTGTCTCGTGGGACGTAACTCACTACTTGAGTAAATGGTGTTTGCCTATCGTTAGCTACCTACTCAGAGCCTTGAGCAGTGATTGCTACGCCTGCTTAGCCTAAGTACTACTCTAAAGGGAGGCGGATGTGGGGGGGGGGTGGGTCGGGTGCTTGTTGTTCGATCCAGAAATCCAGAAATACATTTACAAAGGCTCGGTCCTCCCACCGGGACACACACAACACAACGCTAACATGCTGTAAACACCTCTCGTCTCTGCTCTCGTCACTGCGAAACACTTTTCACTCTCTCCTCGTTTATGGAGCACTCAGGGCTGCTCTCCGCACCAGAGTTTATTAAAAGAAGAAAATAGCTCGATAATAGGGAAAGAAGATCGAAGAAGAAGAAGGAGAAGGAGAAGGAGAAGAGGAAGGAGTCGACGGGAAGTGTTCAGGCGTTGTACTTCTTCAGCAGGTCGGACTGCCAGTGCCTCTTGCGGTCCGGGAACACCCTGGGCACGCGAATCCTCTTGAAGTCCTCGATGCACCTCTTCAGGTCCTCCTCCAACGTCTTCCTCTCCTCCTCCTCCCCCGCCTCCTCCTCCTCCTCCCCCCCCCCATCCTCCTCGCTGCGGCCCTCCCCGCCGCCGGTCAGGGGACCCCCGCCGTTCTCCCTGATGGAGGCGCGCGGCAGGGTCCTGAGGTTGAGGGTCTGGGGCCTCTGGGGACTCTCGACGGGGAGAACCGACCCCGGGGATGGGGAGATAGTGGTGGAGGCAGAGGTGGAGGCGGCGGATTGGTGGTGGTGGTGGTGGTGGTGGTGGTGGCGGTGAAGGTGGAGGTCAAGAGTTTGGGCGATGCCGGGGGCAAAATGGGTGGCGACGGTGGAGGTGGGAGGTTGGGACTGTCCAGAGCTGGGAGTGGTGGGGCAGGAGGTGGAGGAGGAGGAGGAGGAGGAGGAGGAGGAGGAGGAGGAGGAGGTGGAGTCAGAAGTGGAGGAGAGTCCAAGGCTGGCAGGGGAGCATCTGGTATGTCCGGCTTCGTGGTGTTGCCGGTTTCTGGGAGGCTCTGGGTCCGGATGCTGTGGTGGTCCTGGGACCTGGGACCGGCTGTAGAACGGACAGCTGCGGGCAGAGTATGTTCTCCGTGCTCCGTGGGAAGGGAGGGTTCGGAGGTGGCTCCCCGAGGGTGTGCTGCTGACTGACCTCCTGCAAGGAATAACAAAAACAATATATATGTGTTTCAGTGGGAAACAGAGTAGAACAAACAACAAGCCGCCCTTGGACTGGAATTGGAAAGAAAAAGGTCTGAAAGTCCGAGGCGTCTTGGGGAATTGGAACAGGCCTGCAGTCTATTGCCTCGTTCGAGTATATCCAAGTAGGCTGACGTTTGTCACAGGAGAAAAAATCTTCTAAAGCCTTCGGTGGTTTGTTGCCAAGGAAACTAAAGTCCACAAACAGCTCCTGAGGCTTAGACACCCGGGTGGTTAATAGTCCGAATAGCTCTGCATCGAGGCGAAGAACACAAAAGAGTCAAGTCAAGGAGAGGATTGCGGAACGCAGAGAGATTTGTTTCATGTTTACGTCTCTCTGTCCTCGTCCCTGGCTTCTTTCCGCTACCGCCCGCTTTCACCTTAGAAGGGATTTGTTAGTTCATGGCTCCCCGGTTAACGCTGTGACCGGCGTGACCCACGGCCCTCGCCTCACTAGCCTCCATTGTGGTTGTTATAAATGTAAGGGATAATCAACGGTAAACTCTGGCTGCGCAATGGAGCCATAACCGCAAAGGTCACGGCTCAACGCCTTACAAAGTATTAAATCACATTTCCTTCCGTTACCTCCCATTCGTCACAATTGTTGTTTTCTCCAAATAGATTGAAAAGAAATGTTACAATCAGCCATTGCTGTGTTTTTTCCTTCCTGGTTTGTTAGTTTATCAGGTGGATAACACTGCTGTGCCTGCAGCAGTTGAGAACAAGTAAGCTTTGACAGTGAGGCTCTTTAACGTTGCTTTGGTTACCGGTTGGGTAGTGGATGAATTTAGAAGTGATTAAACTTGAGCCGAACTATATACAGTATATACATATATACATATTCACTGTGGTTGATGTCAATCACAGTTGGTTTTTAATTGTAGCGCACAACAGCCTATTATGTGGGCAGTGAACGTTATCTCATCTGTTAACTGCACCTCATCACATGACAGAGTGTCTCATGGATGATTGGTGGCTCAGCACGTCACCCATAAATGTGTGTTTAAAATCGAGGATGGGGCCGGTAATAATAATAATACTAAAACTTTAAACGACCACAATCCAAGGCGAAGCAAATGAATGAATCATCATTTTGTGCGATGAATAAAACAAACGTCTGCATTACGGAGCAATCACAACACACCGACACACACACACACGCGCACACACACGCAGACACACACACACGCACACACACACACACACACGCACACACACTCCCTTTTAATAAGGTCCACACAGTCGGTCGGATGAAGATGAAGTAACATGCAGTGCGTTTGGGGGCAGACATGCATAAACAACTGTATATATATATATATATATATATACGGTATATATACACAGTATATATATATATGTACACACAGTACACAACAGGCCTCTGTACTCTCTTCTCCAGCACGAAGGCTCCTCCACAAGTAACCCCAGCTTACATAACAAGCAGGCATCTGCATCTGCTCATGTCAATGCTTGACTGCGCAGTCATGCGGTCCGTGCCGTACTCTCCCACCACCACGTTGGCTCTCTGGGTGACTCACTGTGCGTCTGTTGGCGAACGACAAAGTCAAAGTCAAAGTGTTTTGTTTGTCACACGTACGTACATCACAACACCGGGCCATTCTGTACACTGAGACATTGCCATTGTGACATGGCAGGCGCAGTACGTAGGAGGCATTCAGAAGTCAAAAAACAAGAAGTTATATATATATACAGTATATATACAGTATATATATACACACAGCAGTACCAGACAGAGTGTGTGTGTGTGTGTGTGTGTGTGTATTAACGTCTTAACTCTGTGTGTGTGGTTATACGGGACATACAGATTATATTTCTGCCGCCATATCACGTTGTGCATATAGTGGCATATAGAAGCGAGGATGAGAGACAAAGGCCAGAAGAGGCTTAGTGTATGTACACAAAAGTACAGCGGGCGGTGAACGCAGTGCATTGTGGGGGCATGTGTTTTTAGGAGCGCCCCGGAGACGCGGGAGAGAGTGTGGGTTTAGGAGTTTAACAGAAGTAATCCCGGGTGAGACCAGAAACCAAGAAACCCCATTCTGCCTGGACATCTTCTAGCTCGGCCCCTACACTGTATACATAAACATCTAGAGCAATGGCTCTCTCTCTCTCTCTCTCTCTCTCTCTCTCTCTCTCTCTCTCTCTCTCTCCCTCTCTAGTCCCTTACACTGCATACACACACATCTAGAGCAATGCCTCTCTCTCTCTTTCTCTCTCTCTCTCTCTCTCTCTAGTTCCTTCCACTGCATACATAATAGTCTAGAGCAATGACTCTTTCTCTGTCTCTCTTTCCCTCCGCCTGTCTCTCTCTGTCTGTTTCTGTCTATCTCTCTCTGTCTCTCTCTCTCCCTCTCTCTCTCTCTGTCTCTCTCTCTCTCTCTGTCTGTCTCTCTCTCTGTCTCTCTCCCCCCGTCTCTCCCTCTCTCTACCATCTGTTCAGTGTGGCATACCGCTCCTGTCATCATAATTGCCATTAGAGTCTCTAATGTGTTGTCGTCTCTGTGGTTTATCCCCTCTCTGTCACGGATACTTCCACCTTCATGATTCCATTGTGTCCTGCATGTATCCCACACATATAACTACACCCATCGCATAGATTACTACGTCATCATTTAAGCGACTCTTCGTTTTTTAAATACAACTTGCTGTGAATGGTGACAGAATTACCTGGACAATGACCAGGTTTTTTTGTGGGGTTTTTTTTTTTTCCATCGCCATGGTAACACCACAGCAGTGATGCTGCTGCTATACAAGACGCCGGCGACACTGCTGAATAGCAACATATTCCTGATAAGATTTTTTCTCTTTATTGATGTACTGCGAAACACAGTCATGTTTTCCGATCGCACCGAAGCTGGAGGAGAATCCACTCCACCGCCTCACCGACTAACCTACCCAGCCAGTAACACGCACCGCGCACGTTTGTTGTCCTATAATACACCCGGCGTGACCAGCAGCATCTGCTCGCCAGAAGGCATTCTGTACGGTGGGCAAGTGGGTCCACAGTCATTGTCCTCTCTCTCTCTCGGGAGACGGCGGCGCCGGTTGCTACATCGCTACGGCGCAGCAGCTCCATAGGGTGGCGTACGTGAAGCCTTCAGTTCAGAATGCTGCACACACACACCACACACCAACACGCTGGACACCGTATCTAACACCGGTGGAGAGGCCCTCACGTAGCTCTCCACATAATTATGGATGTATCAGGTCCCTCTACCAGTAACAGAGGAGAGGATGGATGTGATGGGGAAAAGAAAGAAGAAACATTGATGATTATTTGAGCCAACATTTGTGAAGAAAATAATAAATAATATTTTGTATTAGCTCAGGAGGTAAGAGCGGTTGTCTGGCAACAGGAAGGTTGCTGGTTCGATCCCCGGGCTCCGCCTAGCTAAGTGTGGAGGTGTCCCTGAGCAAGACACCACCTAACCCTACCTGCTCCTGACGTGTTGGTTGTTACCTTGCATGGTTGACACCGCCGTCGGTGTATGAATGGGTGAATGTGAGGCAATACTGTAAAGCGCTTTGGATAAAAGCGCTATATAAATGCAATCCATTTATTTTATATCGCACTTCAAGGTACTCAGAGAGTATTTACAGGAAGAATAAAATCCCATAATGAGAACATTGTAAAACTAAAATAGAATTCTCAGGTATGGGATATGACAATAAACACCTGAATTATTAAATCAAGCAGCAGTTACGTTAGGCGTTGATTGTTCAATTATTCTCTTAATGCAATCACCACTCATTCTTTATTCATTTGCACAAAAGTGAGATGGTCAAAAGCACCAATCATGAAACCAATTAGCCAACGCTACACACACACACACACGCACACACACTCACACACAGACACACAGACACAACATCTGAAGACAAGACGTTAAGAGGTGTGTGTGTGTGTGTGTGTGTGTGTGTGTGTGGTGTGTACACGTGCGTGCGTGTGTGTTAAGCATATATGTTTGTCCAAATGGTTTGAGCGGGAAAACATCTCGGTTCACTACAGCGTTGTCTCGTGGGACGTAACTCACTACTTGAGTAAATGGTGTTTGCCTATCGTTAGCTACCTACTCAGAGCCTTGAGCAGTGATTGCTACGCCTGTTGAGTTTTTTCATAAAAGAAGCTATAATGTGCCAAGTGTAAGGTTTTGCCCTTTAAAAGACTGCAAGAGGGGAAGAGTTGGTTATACTTGTGTGTGTGTGTGTCGTGTGTGTGTGTGTGTGTGTGTGTGGTGCTTGTTGTTCGATCCAGAAATCCAGAAATACATTTACAAAGGCTCGGTCCTCCCACCGGGACACACACAACACAACGCTAACATGCTGTAAACACCTCTCGTCTCTGCTCTCGTCACTGCGAAACACTTTTCACTCTCTCCTCGTTTATGGAGCACTCAGGGCTGCTCTCCGCACCAGAGTTTATTAAAAGAAGAAAATAGCTCGATAATAGGGAAAGAAGATCGAAGAAGAAGAAGGAGAAGGAGAAGGAGAAGAGGAAGGAGTCGACGGGAAGTGTTCAGGCGTTGTACTTCTTCAGCAGGTCGGATGCCAGTGTGGAGACTGTTGAAGGAGGGTCCATTTGAGGTCGGACTGCCAGTGCCTCTTGCGGTCCGGGAACACCCTGGGCACGCGAATCCTCTTGAAGTCCTCGATGCACCTCTTCAGGTCCTCCTAACTTCGCACTGATCACAGGTCGTTCGCCCTCAGCACAATCTCCCATATTGTTTCTCGGGGACCTGGTCTGTTTATGGGGGTGGACCATCTGTTAGCTGTCCTCCTCCCCCCCTCCCATCCTCCTCGATCTGGTCGCGGCCGCCCCGGTCAGGGGACCCCCGCCGTTCTCCCTGATGGAGGCGCGCGGCAGGGTCCTGAGGTTGAGGGTCTGGGGCCTCTGGGGACTCTCGACGGGGAGAACCGACCCCGGGGATGGGGAGATAGTGGTGGAGGCAGAGGTGGAGGCGGCGGGATTGGTGGTGGTGGTGGTGGTGGTGGTGGTGGTGGCGGTGAAGGTGGAGGTCAAGAGTTTGGCGGCTGGGTGGGGGTGTAAGCGCTGCGAGTTACAGGGTTTTGTCGAGTCGATGCCGGGAGGCAAAATGGGGGCGGGCGTTACTGGGGTGGGGACTGGAAGATTTGGGAGGTTGGGGACTTAGACCCGTTGGGCCTGGTGGCGGTGGATGGAGAGTTGGGCGTGCGACCGGGGGCAAAATGGGTGGCGACGGTGGAGGTGGGAGGTTGGGACTGTCCAGAGCTGGGAGTGGTGGGGAGGAGGTGGAGGAGGAGGAGGAGGAGGAGGAGGAGGAGGAGGAGGAGGTGGAGTCAGAGGTGGAGGAGAGTCCAAGGCTGGCAGGGGAGCATCTGGTATGTCCGGCTTCGTGGTGTTGCCGGTTTCTGGGAGGCTCTGGGTCCGGATGCTGTGGTGGTCCTGGGACCTGGGACCGGCTGTAGAACGGACAGCTGCGGGCAGAGTATGTTCTCCGTGCTCCGTGGGAAGGGAGGGTTCGGAGGTGGCTCCCCGAGGGTGTGCTGCTGACTGACCTCCTGCAAGGAATAACAAAAACAATATATATGTGTTTCAGTGGGAAACAGAGTAGAACAAACAACAAGCCGCCCTTGGACTGGAATTGGAAAGAAAAGGTCTGAAAGTCCGAGGCGTCTTGGGGAATTGGAACAGGCCTGCAGTCTATTGCCTCGTTCGAGTATATCAAGTAGGCTGACGTTTGTCACAGGAGAAAAAAATCTTCTAAAGCCTTCGGTGGTTTGTTGCCAAGGAAACTAAAGTCCACAAACAGCTCCTGAGGCTTAGACACCCGGGTGGTTAATAGTCCGAATAGCTCTGCATCGAGGCGAAGAACACAAACGAGTCAAGTCAAGGAGAGGATTGCGGAACGCAGAGAGATTTGTTTCATGTTTACGTCTCTCTGTCCTCGTCCCTGGCTTCTTTCCGCTACCGCCCGCTTTCACCTTAGAAGGGATTTGTTAGTTCATGGCTCCCCGGTTAACGCTGTGACTGGCGTGACCCCACGGCCCTCGCCTCACTAGCCTCCATTGTGGTTGTTATAAATGTAAGGGATAATCAACGGTAAACTCTGGCTGCGCAATGGAGCCATAACCGCAAAGGTCACGGCTCAACGCCTTACAAAGTATTAAATCACATTTCCTTCCGTTACCTCCCATTCGTCACAATTGTTGTTTTCTCCAAATAGATTGAAAAGAAATGTTACAATCAGCCATTGCTGTGTTTTTTCCTTCCTGGTTTGTTAGTTTATCAGGTGGATAACACTGCTGTGCCTGCAGCAGTTGAGAACAAGTAAGCTTTGACAGTGAGGCTCTTTAACGTTGCTTTGGTTACCGGTTGGGTAGTGGATGAATTTAGAAGTGATTAAACTTGAACTATATACAGTATATACATATATACATATTCACTGTGGTTGATGTCAATCACAGTTGGTTTTTAATTGTAGCGCACAACAGCCTATTATGTGGGCAGTGAACGTTATCTCATCTGTTAACTGCACCTCATCACATGACAGAGCGTCTCATGGATGATTGGTGGCTCAGCACGTCACCCATAAATGTGTGTTTAAAATCGAGGATGGGGCCGGTAATAATAATAATACTAAAACTTTAAATGACCACAATCCAAGGCGAAGCAAATGAATGAATCATCATTTTGTGCGATGAATAAAACAAACGTCTGCATTACGGAGCAATCACAACACACCGGCACACACACACACGCGCACACACGCACATACACGCACGCACACACAGACACACACACACGCACACACACTCCCTTTTAATAAGGTCCACACAGTCGGTCGGATGAAGATGAAGTAACATGCAGTGTGTTTGGGGGCTGACATGCATAAACTATATATATATATATATTACGGTATATATACGGTATATATACACAGTATATATATATATGTACACACAGTACACGACAGGCCTCTGTACTCTCTTCTCCAGCACGAAGGCTCCTCCACAAGTAACCCCAGCTTACATAACAAGCAGGCATCTGCATCTGCTCATGTCAATGCTTGACTGCGCAGTCATGCGGTCCGTGCCGTACTCTCCCACCACCACGTTGGCTCTCTGGGTGACTCACTGTGCGTCTGTTGGCGAACGACAAAGTCAAAGTCAAAGTGTTTTGTTTGTCACACGGACGTACATCACAACACCGGGCCATTCTGTACACTGAGACATTGCCATTGTGACATGGCAGGCGCAGTTACGTAGGAGGCATTCAGAAGTCAAAAAACAAGAAGTTATATATATGTTACAGTATATATACAGTATATATATACACACAGCAGTACCAGAGTGTGTGTGTGTGTGTGTGTGTGTGTGTATTAACGTCTTAACTCTGTGTGTGTGGTTATGCGGGACATACAGATTATATTTATGCCGCCATATCACGTTGTGCATATAGTGGCATATAGAAGCGAGGATGAGAGACAAAGGCCAGAAGAGGCTTAGTGTATGTACACAAAAGTACAGCGGGCGGTGAACGCAGTGCATTGTGGGGGCATGTGTTTTTAGGAGCGCCCTGGAGCCGCGGGAGAGAGTGTGGGTTTAGGAGTTTAACAGAAGTAATCCCGGGTGAGACCAGAAACCAAGAAACCCCATTCTGCCTGGACATCTTCTAGCTCGGCCCCTACACTGTATACATAAACATCTAGAGCAATGGCTCTCTCTCTCTCTCTCTCTCTCTCTCTCTCTCTCTCTCTCCCTCTCTAGTCCCTTACACTGCATACACACACATCTAGAGCAATGCCTCTCTCTCTCTTTCTCTCTCTCTCTCTCTCTCTCTAGTTCCTTCCACTGCATACATAATAGTCTAGAGCAATGACTCTTTCTCTGTCTCTCTTTCCCTCCGCCTGTCTCTCTCTGTCTGTTTCTGTCTATCTCTCTCTGTCTCTCTCTCTCTCTCTCTGTCTCTCTCTCTCTCTCTGTCTGTCTCTCTCTCTGTCTCTCTTCCCCTCTGCCTGTCTCTCTCTCGGTCTCTCTCCCCCCGTCTCTCCCTCTCTCTACCATCTGTTCAGTGTGGCATACCGCTCCTGTCATCATAATTGCCATTAGAGTCTCTAATGTGTTGTCGTCTCTGTGGTTTATCCCCTCTCTGTCACGGATACTTCCACCTTCATGATTCCATTGTGTCCTGCATGTATCCCACACATATAACTACACCCATCGCATAGATTACTACGTCATCATTTAAGCGACTCTTCGTTTTTTAAATACAACTTGCTGTGAATGGTGACAGAATTACCTGGACAATGACCAGGTTTTTTTGTGGGTTTTTTTTTTTTTTCCATCGCCATGGTAACACCACAGCAGTGATGCTGCTGCTATACAAGACGCCGGCGACACTGCTGAATAGCAACATATTCCTGATAAGATTTTTTCTCTTTATTGATGTACTGCGAAACACGTCATGTTTTCCGATCGCACCGAAGCTGGAGGAGAAGCCACTCACTGCCTCACCGACTAACCTCCCAGCAGTAACACGCACCGCGCACGTTTGTTGTCTATAATTACACCCGCGTGACCAGCAGCATCTGCTCGCCGAAGCGATCTGTAACGTGGGCAAAGTGGGTCCACAGTCATTGTCCTCTCTCTCTCCCGGAGACGGCGGCGCCGGTTGCTACATCGCTACGGCGCAGCGGCTCGATAGGGTGGGCGTACGTGAAGCCTTCAGTTCAAATGCTCACACACACACACACACACACGCTGACACCCGTATCTAACACCGGTGGAGAGGCCCTCACGTAGCTCTCCACATAATTATGGATGTATCAGTCTCTACCAGTACAGAGAGAGGATGGATGTGATGGGGGAAAAGAAAGAAGAGAATTGATGATTATTGAAGCAACATTTGTGAAGAAAATAATAAATAATATTTTGTATTAGCTCAGGAGGTAAGAGCGGTTGTCTGGCAACAGGAAGGTTGCTGGTTCGCTCCGCCTAGCTAAGTATGGAGGTGTACCTAAGCAAGACCCGAACTGCTCCTGACGTGTTGGTTGTTACCTTGCATGGTTGACACCGCCGTCGGTGTATGAATGGGTGAATGTGAGGCATATGTAAAGCGCTTTGGATAAAAGCGCTATATAAATGCAATCCATTTATTTTATATCGCACTTCAAGGTACTCAGAGAGTATTTACAGGAAGAATAAAATCCCATAATGAGAACATTGTAAAACTAAAATAGAATTCTCAGGTATGGGATATGACAATAAACACCTGAATTATTAAATCAAGCAGCAGTTACGTTAGGCGTTGATTGTTCAATTATTCTCTTAATGCAATCACCACTCATTCTTTATTCATTTGCACAAAAGTGAGATGGTCAAAAGCCACCAATCATGAAACCAATTAGCCAACGCTACACACACGCACACACACACGCACGCACACACACACACACACACACACACATCTGAAGACAAGACGTTAAGAGGACTCCCTGTGTGTGTGTGTGTGTGTGTGTGTGTGTGTGTGTGTGTGTGTGTGTGTGTGTGTGTGTGTACAGCAGTGCAGGCGGTTCAACAGCCCATCCCCCGGTGTCCATGGGTACTCCATCAGTATCCATGAGCCAGACACTTAACCCATCCCCCGCTCCCCTAATGACCTTTCCTTACATTCCTGTCCAGCCGGCCTCGGGAAAAAGCCGCCTGAAACGTTCCTAAATAGTGAATAATAAATGTACACTAAGAGTTCACCGCCGCGAACACACAGACTGTCTATTCCCACATAACATAGCTTTTAAGTCCCTGTGCGTGTGTGTCTCTCTCGCCCTCTCTGTCTCTCTCTCTCTGTGTCTCTCTCTATTGCTGTCTCTATCTCTGTCTCTCTCTGTCTGTGTGTCTCTCTCTTTGTGTCTCTCTGTCTCTCTGTCTCTCTGTCTCTTTCTCTGTCTCTCTCACTCTGTGTGTGTCTCTCTCTCTCCCTGTCTCTCTCTCTCTCTCTCTCCCTGTCTCTGTCTCTGTCCCTGTCTCTGTCTCTGTCTCTGTCTCTGTCTCTGTCTCTGTCTCTGTCTCTGTCTCTGTGTCTCTGTCTCTCTCTCTCTCTCTCTCTCTCTCTCTCTCTCTCTGTCTCTCGCTCTCTGTGTATCTGTGTCTCTCTCCCTCTTTCCATCTCTCTCTCTCTCTCTCTCTCTCTCTCTCTCTCTCTCTCTCTCTCTCTCTCTCTCTCTGTCTCTCTCTCTCTGTCTCTCTCTGTTCACCTCAGGTGGAGTCTCTGCTGATAGCCGATGGCTCCAGTTGACGGACGGCTGGCCTCGCTGACCAGATTACAGATCATTAGAGGGTGAGCCCTCTCCAGATGGCCGAGGTGGGCGTCCCAGCCTTACGGAAGGCATGTACACTACACTGTACTAGACTGTACTAGACTGTACTGTACTGTACTGTACTGCTATTTACAACCTACCACTGCTCTCGTAGATAGGCCACATCGTATAGCTCCAGCAGTAGCCATGGGGCTCGTACCGCGGTGTTTCAATGGGACCGGTTGTATGGGAGATGCCTCCGTGTTTCAACTCTATCATGGTTCATTGTGGCCAGTAAACAGTAAACCACTTGATAATGTGACTGCTGTGACAATACTAAACTAGCATACACGGTAAAATGCTATGTAGGAGAATGACTTGAACCCCATTCCTCTCTCAATGGACCCATTGGTTCTTTATATACTGTATATATACTGTATATGGTGCGAAGAGACAAGGCTGCAAATTGCTTCTGAAAATACAGCAAGGGATTATAACATCATAGAGAGACAACTGGATAAAGAGAGAGAGAGAGAGAGAGAGAGAGAGAGAGAGAGAGAGAGAGAGAGAGAGAGAGAGAGAGAGAGAGAGGCATTGCTCTAAATGTGTATGTATACGGTGTAAGGGTCTAGAGATAGAGAGAGAGAGGCATTGCTCTAGATGTGTATGTATACAGTGTAAGGGTCTAGAGATAGAGAGAGAGAGAGAGAGAGAGAGAGAGAGAGAGAGAGAAGGAGATAGAGAGGCATCGCTCTATACAGGAGGAGTAGGAACTGTGTTCTTAACAAATCCTCCTCACAATTTCTCACTGGAGAAGACGCAGAGCACCTGGTGGTTCCCACGGCGACATGCCATCAATTTTGATTGGCGGCATCTGCTCTCACCGGGGTGCCGGGGGGGGGGGCAGATGTGTTGTTTGGGTAGGGAGAAAGAAGGTGGAGGAGGAGGAGGAGGAGGAAGAGGAGAACATTTGTGGCCAGTAGCTGTAGGACACACCACAACACAGTGCAGTGTAGTGTTCTGTCCACATCTGGCTAATTTGCCCCCCCCCCCCCCCCACACCACTTCCACCCCTCCACTCCCCTCCACCTCCCCTATAAATAACCAAACACACAATGCGACGGAGGACAAGGAGCCCCGAGCATGCAGCGCTACTGTACTCCACGTCCGCAACGCGCGTGTGTGTGTGTGTGTGTGTGCGCGCGTGTGTGGGCGCACCCACCGGGATCGTCACGGAAACACAGACAAAGGAAGGAGAAGGGGGGTGTGTGGGTGGGGAGGGGGGGGGTGCACAGACTCCATCCCTGTCACCGCAGAGCTCTCTGTTCACATGAAAATAAAAATAACATTTGTAAAAAAGTTAATAAAAGCCACGAGCCACTTGTGCCTGGATGCTTAAGCAGCGGCAGGAAACCTTTCAGCGGGGACCGTGGACCCCCCCGGGGAGCCCTTCCTCTCTCACCCTCGCTCTCTCTCCTTCGCTCTCATTCTCGATCAGGCTCTCTCGCTCATTCATGCGGGATTCTGCTCTTTATTAGCGGCCACTTGTGCTTGTGGCTGTCAGGGGAGCTTAGTGGGCTGATGGATTCGCTGGCTGGCTGACTGGCTTGTTTGTTTGTTGTTGCATTTCTTCTCTTCTCTTCTCTTCTCTTCTCTTCTCCTTCCTCCCGACCGACCGGTGGTGTCGAAACGGGAGAACAGAGGGCCGACCAATTAGAATAAAGACCCTCGTTTCCCCGAGTGCACCGCGGGGAGCTGCACATCCTGGCAACCTGCACGCACACACCACCATGTGTGCACGCTTACTGTGCATGCACGTGTGTGTGTGTGTGTGTGTGTGTGTGTGTATGTATTTGTGTGTGCACGTGCAAGTGTGGCTGTGTGTGTTGTGTGCTTACATGCATTCATATATGTGTGTGTGTGTGTGTGTGTGTGTGTGTGTGTGTGTGTGTGTGTGTGTGTGTGTGTGTGTGTGCGTGTATGTATTTGTGTGTGCACGTGCAAGTGTGTGTGTGTGTGTTCGTTTGTATGCGTGTGTGTGTGTGTGTGCGTGTATGTATTTGTGTGTGCACGTGCAAGTGTGTGTGTGTGTGTTCGTTTGTATGCGTGTGTGTTAGTTTGTATGTGTGTGTGTGTGTGTGTGTGTGTGTGTGGTGTGTGTGTGTGTGTGTGTGTGTGTGTGTGTGTGTGTGTGTGTGTGTGCGTGCATGTATTTGTGTGTGCACGTGCAAGTGTGTGTTTGTTGTGTGTGCTTACATGCATGCGTGTGTGTGTGTGCGTGCGCACGTGTTGCATGCGCTCACCGCCTGATCTCTAATGAGATGGACGTTGACCCGCCATCAACCGCTCTTAGTTCAGGCGGCTAAAACCTGTTGTTTTGGCGCCAGGCCGAACCCAGAGGGCTTGCGCTGACTCAAGACACCCCCCCCCCCCCCCCTCCCCCATCCGTCACTGACCTAATACACACAGCCTCAGTCACGTAACCATACCAACGGGCCTAATGTGTGTGTGTCTGCTGTGTGCGTGAGAGTGCGCTAATGGTGTCCTCTTCCTGTTGTTTACGCTTGTCAACGCTGATATGTGTCCATAAAGATACACGTGTTTACCCTGAGAAGATAGCCAGCGCCGTGCTGCTACGCTAAACACACGCACACACACTCAAACATGGCCCACTCGGCAAGCAAGTTCCCAAAATCGGAGATGTCTCTTCCAGCCCTTTCAGCCATCATTACATGAGCCCTTTTCAAGAAGAAGAAGCAGAAAAAGACGAAGAAGAAGAAGAAGAAGGAGAAGGAGAAGAAGAAGAAGAAAATATTCCAACACTTGGGTCGTTTTTATACTGGAAACAGGAAAGGAGTTTTGAATTGAACCACAGCCATGTTTGTCCCTGTGTCTCCCCATCAGCCATCTGCCTGCCATTAAATCTGCCTCTTTCTCTGCCTCATCTCGTCCTCCCGTTTTCCAATGACGTAGATCCCTTCCTGTTTCGCCTCCCTACTCGCCCCCTCCTCCCTCTCTCGCTCTCTTTCTGTCTCTCTCTGTCTCTCTCCCTCTAATCATCCAACAGTTACCTCTTGCTCTCTCGCTCACTTTCTATCTCTCTTTCTATCTGTCTCTCTCTGTCTCTGTCTGTCTCTCTCTGTCTCTTTTCCTCTAATGAGCTAAACCGTAGTTATCTAGCTGTCCCTGGAGACAAGGGGCCTCAGTCTAAAGATGCGACCGAGGCTGCTGGAGAATCTAGGGCACGTTGCCACAATGAGTGGCAGGTGGTGGCCAAGAGAATTAGACATAGGTTTAGAATCCCTGCCAGATAGATGGAGAGTGCTCTGGGGGTGGGGGGGGGGGGGGGGAAAGATAAAATAAACAGGACTTGGACTTGGTTATTAGCTATGACAGCGTCCTTCCTTGCTTTTCTGGGCTGGATTTGATCAGCTGAGAAATAAATGGTTGGTGAAAGGTAGAGGAGAAATGAAAGGCTCGCTACACTTCAGAACGGACCCCGGGACAGTTTGTCGGGAGGAAAACGTTCAATCATGAAAACACACGGAAAAGCCCTGTGTTGGGGACCGTCTGCGTGGTTCTGCGTTAACGTTTAACCCAAATAAATGGCTTACGCTTTTAGTGGATGAGAGAGAGGCAGGCCCGGATGAGAAATGACATTTTATTTATTCAACACTGCTGAGAAGACCCATCGACGGGGTGACAGATCTATACGTGCTGCTCCAATGGCACATACGCTAAATATTTTAAGCTTTCATTGGCGCACTACGCAATCCTAAAGTGTACTTCATCACAGTCGCTTGTCTTATGGGCCACGTTTTTCTCGACACTTCTCTCGCACCGAGTGTTGAATGTTGAGCCTCGAGGCAAACCTTTAGGGATATATTGGGTCGGTGGAACAGACACGGGTGTCTGAAATTCCCCCCCGTTTTAGGTGAGTGTCTCCATAGGGGTGTTAATGACTCACCTAAGTCCCCGCATGGCTGTCTGTGTCCCTGCAAGCACACAGGCCATGACTGGATGATGTCATGAGTGGATTGTGATATTAATGGAAATTAATTTGGGGAATTTCAGACGTGTGAAGTGCAGAGACTAGACTTTGCAATTAAGAAGATGCAGTGTTATATAAAATGAGGGAGATTAGTTGAGGTCAAAACACACAAGTTTTGCAATCTGCTTGACAGACTGATTTTTTTTTTTGTATGTCCTCAGTTCACCTTAAATTTCTGGTTAACTCTTCTGTCTTCTGTGAGTAAAATATGGACATAATTTAACAGAGCTTTTAATATAACCAAGAAGATGAAAGAACTGAACAAGTATGCCAGAGGGTTATATATTTATCTTTACAGGAATGTTCAAGGCCAATTATTTTATAAATCGGCCCTGTGGTCAGCCAATAATTCACAAGGCTTTAACTAAACAAATGTAAAAAGTTCTTTCATTATACACTGAACCATAATTCAGTCTTTTTATTCAGGCACAGACACAGTATTCATGTTGGTAATCCCGCTGCATAAACGGAGAATACAAACAAATGGAAAAATGACTTTTATTTGACAAATATTACTTTTCGATTTCACTTTCCCATTAAACACTTCACTAGTATGTTGCTGTATGTCTGCGTCTGAGGCAAGACACCGTAGCTTGTAGAGCCTAATAATAATAATAATAATATAATAATATATATTGATCCTTGGTGTCCACAGAGCTCCGTGTTACCGAAAACAGAAGCCGAGTGCTCACCTGTCTGCTTCTAGACATTATAGAACACATGTATCATCGCTGTCAGAAGCTCTACCACGGCTATGACCTCACAGCTCACACCATGGCTCAAATGAAATCCTACAACCTCCTCGCCACTTTTCCCCGCCGCAAAAAGCCTGCCTCGTCTACTCTGCCCCGCTCGGATCTGAACATGCGGTCTCTTCCCCCCCCTGCTATAGCTTGACTCCTATACTTGAATATCGTCACCAGGTTGGATGGGAGGGGAGGTGGACATTGTGTGTTGTTGGTGTGTACGAGGTATATGATGTGCAGACCGATCCTGAGGCTATACCTGATAATATACCCTTTAAAATCTGTGCTTGGCAACTCTTTGCTGAGGACCACCGAACCATCGTAACATGCTCTCTAAGCTGGTGAATGAAACCCCTCTTATGCGTATATGATATTGTTATTATATATAGCTGGTACAATGCAATTGAATCCTCCCCCGTGGGCATCCTCTTTCAGTAAGCGAGCGCAAACATCAAATATGCAGAAGACTGTAACACTGAACTGAAGGATCGTCGACATGTATGTTGTCAAAACACTGGGAAACAGTGGGAAAAGATGGTCTGCCAAGCCTACAAATAAAATAGTTTTTTTTGGGGAGGGGGGGGCACATGTAATTCATATTTTTTTTCTTTTTCCTGATAGAACAATGCGACGCGATAATGCAGCAGCGATAACGCAGGGATTCAGTGAGACAGCGTGTTGTGCAGGGAGTGTTCCAGCGGGAGTGCTGAAGGTGATAGCACAACCCCCCCCCGTGTCTCCTGCCCCGCTGGCTGGCTGATTAATAATACCAAATTCTCCTTCGCGCAATCAATACACACTCCTTAGACGTGCCAACTGCCAGTGTGCGCTTTTTTCATGCCGTCTGTGTTTTTTTTCCACAGATATCGAAGCACAATTCAAAAGGTGCAAAGCCATCAGTTTCCATTTTCTCTTTTAAGAAGGACGTTCCATAAACTGGATGGTTCCGTGACACTCCAGTGTCGTCCGTTAATAAAATAACAAAAAAGATATGACTGACGTTCTTTGTGTCCTTGCAGCGACTGTATTTATCTTAGCACAGACACCCTTCAAGGCAACAATCAATCAGAGAACAGTGAAACTATGGCCTGCTCACAGGGAGAAGGAAAGAAAAAAAAAAAACATGTATTAAATGTTAAGGGACACATTTAATACAAATTGAAGAAAATGAGATTTTCTTGTGCCACTTCTTTCTTGTGCTGGGGCTGTTCCCATCCCTCATGGCTGATAAGATGTCCAATTATTTGGTCTTTTAGTTCAGAGGAGAGCGAGAGAGACAGAGAGATAGAGAGAGAGGGAGAGAGAGAGAGAGAGAGAGAGAGGCTGATTTGCCCGGAGTAAGCAGAGACGGTACTGTACAACTATAGCATTGCAAAATGTCTGGCACTCTTTGAAGCCCTTTCTATTATGACAAGCGCTAAAGTCACGCAGACGGGAGCTTCGTCTCGACGCACTGCCCATTAGATACAGCATTGTGCTTTGTCGATGCAAATGCATTACGTACAATGAGGGGGAAAGAACACTGACGAAATCAAGTCTTTGCAACGGGGGAAGGCTTGGGGGGTGTAGGATTCCAGCAGTCAGGGATTCTGGAGACGGATTGTGAGGCTGGACTTTGGGGCTGGTTTACATTTGGAAGGAAACAGAAGTCGGGGCTTAGAAGTAGGGCACTCTGCCTGGACGGGAAGGGATTTGGGGAGGAGGAGGAGGAGGAGGAGGAGGAGGCGGTGGCAGAGGAGGAAGGCCGGGGGTCAGAGGATCTAAGCAGGGTCGGCCCGATGGCTGGAGATTGGTGTTGCTGGATGTTCATAAATCTGCAGCTGAAGTCTGCAGACTTGGAGTCGAGGGAGTCGAGAGGTGGAGGAGGGAGAGGATGGAGCTTCTACAGGTAGGGGTGGAGTACAGCATCTACTGGTGCAGCAGACCAGTCGGAGGACCACAGGATGTCGGGAGGTTGGGACCGAGAAGGTGGTGGGGGTGGGCCGGGGGCACTTGGTGGTAGGGGTTGCGGGAGGGGGGGGGGGGGGGGTGGCTCTGGGGAGAAGAAGGCCATCGGCGTCACTCACGGTAGAACACATATTCAGTGTAGCTGGTCCAGATCTTGTCGTCCGTCTGCTCGTGGGCGAAGGCGCAGGTCCCCGTGGAGTTGCAGGCCACCATGTGGAAGCCGGTGTCGGCCAGCTTGTCGAAGGCCTGCTCCAGGAAGGTGAACTTCAGGTAGTATCGCGACGTGTAGCGCTCGGGCGGCCGGTCGGGGTCCCGGCTCTCGTTCAGTGTGTCCCCGAACACCTCCTTGGCCAGCGCCGTCTTCCCGCACACCATGATGCGCGCCACCCGACGGAACTTGGCGTCCGTCTGGCTGTCGCGGCCCAGCGTGTAGGAGCCACGGTAGCCGATGGTGATGAAGCCGGATCGCTTGCTGTTGACGCCGCTGCTGCCGATGCCGTCCAGGCCGCCCGGCACCAGGCTGGCGCAGGCGGCCCCCAGGGAGCCCAGGGTGCGGCCGCTGTCCGTGCCCGGCGAGGAGTCCTCAGGGTCGCTCTGGCAGCCGTCCTCCCCGAGGGAGTTCTGCTTGCTGATCTTGGGCACCAACAGCTTCACGAGGTCGGGCAGGTTGAAGAACTCGGCCTCGCGCTGCAGGCGCCCGCGCTCCGGGAAGTGGTCCGGGAGAACCAGCTGCTGGTCCCGCATGTAGTCCAGGATGTAGCGGAACAGGAAGCCGTCGCGGTCCACGAAGAAGCGCCCCTTCGTGTCCCTCGCCAGTCCCTTGGTAGACTTCTGACTGAACATGTCCCACAGCAGGGAGTCCGGCACACTAGTGAGGGTAGAGTAACGCGTGATGTACACTTGGCCACCAACGTTCAGCTCTATAATCTCTGGGAAGCCCACTTCGTCCCCGGCAATGCTGCTGTCTGGTAAAGCCATGGCTAAATCCAAGGATGGCTGTATAGGAGGGGTCTTCTTTTGGGCGGTGTATGTTCCTCCTTAAAACACTACGGCTTAACGGACACTGTGTTGCCAATGTCACAACACTGGTATTGCGCCAAGCGTGGACTGTGGCGATTGATCGTCTAGCAATGAGCGCGCTTTGTGGGCTACAGGTTCAAAAAAAACACGTGTGCGCTTGAAGTAAACACAATCACACACAAAACATTTGGAAAAACAGATGAAGAACTACGCTTTACGGATACAGATTTGCGCGCAAAAAAATATGAACGCCCATTTATACCAAAAACATAAAACATAAAAAGACCGTCACGCGTAACGCCTTCCCCTTAAATCGTGCTCAGCTGTCTACGACGCGCAAACGGGATCGGGTGGCCCAACTTCAACGAGGCCGTCCATAGTTGGAGGTTTCCGCGGATGTCCCGTACGGGTGACGCCAGCCGCCGACGATCGGGACGCGGTGTGCGGTGAGAGCCTTGGAGAGACGAAGCAGAAGCAGAAGAAGCCCCCTCGGCTCCTCAGGCTCCATCACTTGAGACGCCGCGGGAAGCTCTCATCGGCAGCGCGGGAACCTCTCTCATCGGCAAGGGGCGGGAAGCAGACTGTCATCAGCAGACTGTCACACTGTACCGGTGGTGCGGCGAGGAAGAGGAGGAGGAGAGGAGGAGGACAGGAGGACAGTAGAGGCTGTTATTATGGGATCTGGTGGCCACACCCACCTACTGATGACGTGTGTTGTGTCTCTCTCTCTCTCTCTCTCTCTCTCTCTCTCTCTCTTTCTAAATGTTAGTACTTCTAACGCGCAACATTTATTAAGTAGGCTCATGGAAATGTCGACTGATTTACGTTACTATTACTGATGTTTTTCCATGTAATTATTCTAAACTTACGACAAACCATTCGACTGCTCCAGTGTCTACCTGTCGTTTCACTGTGCGCCTTGTCACACCAGAGACGTGATAACAGTGGCATCTAGTGGTGGCCTATAGTATAGCCTCTATATCAATAACTCCAATAAATTAATGATGATGTTGACTATTAGTTCAACACTCCTCAGCTTATCACTATTCAACAGGTGTCCTTTATAGACCACGGTGTGTGCAGCAGCCCAGTCTCCTATGTGTCAGTCTGGTAGCAATAATCTGGTAGTGAGAATATTGATGAATCCTGCACTATGCCAGACCTGTGGTTGTGAACCTTTTACCTTGGAAATTCAACAACACCACGACCATATTGAAATCGGAGAGTAGCTGCAGTACAATACATTGATAATATCCCAAAAGGGAAATTGTAAAGTGTATGGCTGTCCCAATCCATATCACATTAAGTGATATGGATTCAGTGATGACAAAATTAAGTAGGGCAGGGCATGACCGTTCAGAGGACTTTGTAAGAAAGATAAAAAACCCACCAAGATATGAGGCCTATACATGGAAACATGGATACACCTTCATCTATATTGTCGCCCTATTATGTGAACCGCAGCGGCCGCACCCTGTGTGATTGATGTGCAGTATCCCGTCGGGGCTCAACAATACAAGGACTTGCTGATGAAGTATCCGGGCCAATGCAAAACAGTTTGTATACAGCCTCATTTCCCCCAGGATCTACGCCTCATGCATCTTATTCTGACAGGTGACAGGAGGGGGAACGAGGCCTCGACTCGCCAACGCAAAATGCCAACAGTGCAATATACTACTACTGGAGATCTCTTATCGACGACAACTTGTCAGAAAGTCAAATTACGGAGCAAAGAGCATGAAATTGCTGTCACCGCATAATGACGTTATGATCTGAGGCGCAACAGTGTCACTAGTTGCTCACTCGCTAGGCCGAGCATCCTTTCGTGTCTACCTATTCCCCAACTAAAAGCCCTGGGTTAATGGTGGTGTCCGGGATAAACTAAAAGCACCCAGGGGCTCTGGGGACCCGGAGGCCTTGAGGACGTCCAGATATGATCTTCGGTGGGCCATCAAGAATGCCAAAAGAGCCTACAGGGACAAGTCAGAGTGTTATTACCATAGCTCTGTCCCCAGACGCATGTGGTGTGGATTGCGAGCCATCGCAGTCTATAAAGGTAGAAATGGCAGTGATGCCCAGCCCGTTGCCTCTCTCCCCGATGAGCTCAACACCTTCTACACATGGTTTGAAGTGAGCAACACCATTCCTACAGTGAGGCTAGCTGAGGATCGGAGCCCCTCAGGGCTGTATACTCAGTCCACTCCTGTACGCCCAGTATGCATATGCCACACACGGCTCCAGCACCATCCTTAAGTTCGTGGATGACAGCACCATCCTGGATCTCATCACCAGCAATCCATGAGATTGGGGGGGGGGGGGTTGAAGTGGAGAAAGTCTGCTGCTTCAAGTTCCTCGTGTGTTCATCAATGATGACCTCACCTGGTCCAGGCAAGCGGACTAGGCTGTAGAAACTGCCCCAAAGCCCCTTTACTTTCTGAGGAGACTCAAGACGTTTGGCATGTCTGCAAAACTCTCACTAACTTTTACAGGTGCACCATTGAGAGCATCCTCTATGGCTGCATTACTGCCTGGTTTGGCAGCTGCTCTGCTGCTGATCGCAAGGCCCTCCAGAGGGTGGTGAAGACAGTGGAGCACATCATCGGCTACCATCTCCCAGCCGTGCAAAGCATCTACCACAAACGATGCCTTAGGAAAGCACAGAAAATCATTGAGGACTACAGCCACCGTGGCCATGGACTGTTCACACTGCTGCTGTCTGGTAGACGGTACCGGAGCATCCAGGCACGGACTACCAGACTCAAAAACAGTTTTTTCCCACAGGCCATCAGGCTTCTCAACCAGCAACACCAATCTCATTAATCATATTGATCACTTTACATGTACATTTATAACATTGATAATATTTAGATTATTCAACGACTTCTGGAGACATATGCCATATTCCCTATGCTATATTTAAATAGTCTGGATATGTATGCTTCTGATTCTTATCTTATGTATATTTTGTGCATAAGTCATATTTCTGCTACTACTGCCTTCATCTGCCCTTACTTAATTGTCCATTTATAATAATATAATATTCAATACTTCTGGATTCAACATTGTATTTTTTATCATGATGTATATTGTATTATCTTATTATGCATATTGTGCCATTCTGTCTATATGTATATATATGTATATTTTCAATGCATGCCATGTCACAAGAGGTTCACTGTTCAGAATGGCCCTGTGTTATGACGTACATATGACAATAAAACACTGACTTTTGACAACCGTGATGTAGTGAGAAGGAAAGCCTGCCCCCTAGAGGAATTGACAAGGCACAGACAAATATAAAAAGATAATCGTTTATTTTGGTTCCTCCCCACCCCCCCAGTAGTTTATCCATAATCAGACTGAAAAAAAATAGGCTAAAAAGGTACACAAATGTATGGATCTTTAATATATACCACGAATCATTTTTATGATGACAGCATATGTGCATACTTTTTTTAAGACTAATGCCAATATGTCCATGACCATTTCATTGAAAAGGGGTATAGTTCCTGTTTGGGGTTGGGTTAGGTTGGCGTGGGGTCGGGGAAACCGGTGTTAGTGAGCACAAACATAAACACAAAACCCAATCACTTAACCATATACAGAACAATAGATGCTTTCACTCACCACTCGCAATGACTTGTTTTAGAACGAAACAATATATTTTTTTAACGGCAGATCAAGAGACTGATCAAAAATACTCTCATCTGGTCAAATCCACCATTGTCCATTATCCTAGAACGATATATATACTCCTCATACACAAATAACAAAATTAAAGTGCTTTCTACTGACGCAAGCATGTGTCATTTATCAGTGAATGGTGTTGATATAGCGCGTGAAACGTAAAAAATAAAAATAAAATGACAAAAATCACAGGCTTGCTGATTAACCTAATTCGATGCTTGAGGAGTTTAGTTTGACTGATGTAAGGCATGCGCTTGCATGGTCTGATGGTCTGTCGAGTGCCCATCGGTGACCTCATAAACGGACATCTTGTGGTGGCCACTCACAGACCACCGGCCCACTCTGAAGTCGAGCCTTCTGAAGTGAAACCCATAGGGCAATTAAAACCTGGATGCAAGAATAACAATGTTCAAAACTGATCTGGTTGGGATAAACGAGTTGAGTTGTGTCTGTCATAAATGTGTTGATCTTTGCTGACGTGTTCACAAAAAAAGGGATATTCCAATAATATATCAATTGCTTCTCCATTTCTGCGTTACCCCCCCCCCCCCACACGCCACTGACAGTTATAAAAACCACATGGATTCACTCGTTAAACATCTGTGACGGTATGTACATTATACAAGATTATTTCAGCTGGAGTCAATGACCACTGTGTAGAGAAAAGGTGACGCGCAAATGATACATTTGTGAAATATCCTTTGCATTACGCATGTAAACATGATCACAAAGCCATTCGGGGGCCATATGACCCCGCCCCTTTAAAATAATGGAGCCGTATGACCCCGCCCCTTTAGAATAATGGCATGATGGCATTAAAAACAATGTGTGGCTGAAAGCTAGTTACTGGTGGGGCTGGGGGATACTGGGAATACTGGGGTGGGGATACTGGAGGGAGGCGTGTCTCCCCTGTACTTGATCCACACGGTCTACCTGGCATGACGATCACAAAGCACCACATTCTATATTACAGGACATAGTCGTCGTCTCGCAGCAGTTAAGCTGAGGGGGTATAAAAATATAGTAAATTTGAAACCCTGAATATATACGCTCATATGTGATTCATTTGCAACATTACGTGACAGGAATTACAGCTGTCCCACTACATTTAACCACTTTTTTTGTTATTTGCACCATTCTTCCATGTCTACTAAAAATTCCTTGCATGATTTTTAGGGGGTGGGGGGTGATTGCGAGGGGGGGGGGCGGAGCTTAGACTCTTTTCAGCAACACGCAACACAGAACGGTCGACAAGAACAAGTCTTTTCTTCGCGGTGGTCACCGTCATCAACCATCTACATCCATAATAAGTCTTTCATCGTGACTACTCCGGTGTGGGAGTATTTCCTGGGGGGGGAAGTGGGGGAGGGGAGCGGAGGTGTGCATGTGTGAGTGTGTGTGTGTGTGTGTGTGTGTGTGTACGTGTTCACATCAACATGTCTTTGTGGTGCCGGGCTATGTGCTGGCTCTTCTCCGAGGGCCTGCGGAAGCCCTTGGTGCAGTAGTCGCAGCGGTGCGGGTAGTCCTTGGTGTGGATGGAGATGACGTGGCGCTTGAAGCCCGAGGCGTCCGTGCTGTTATACTCGCAGAACTGGCACTGGTACACCTTGCGGCCGCTGTGCGTCTTCATGTGCTTCTTCAGCTCGGCGGGCTGCCGGAAGCCCCGCCGGCAACGCTTGCACTTGAAGGGCAGGTCCTTGGTGTGCAGCGACAAGATGTGCCGGCTGAGCGTGAAGGTGTCAGGCGCGTTGAAGTTGCAGTGGCGGCACTGGTGCACCTTGTTGCCCTTGTGTGTCTCGGCGTGCTTCTTGAGCTCCGACGGCCGGTGGAAGCCCTTCTCGCACACGTCGCACTGGTGCGGGAAGTCCTTGGTGTGCACCGAGATGATGTGGCGCTTCAGGTCGCTGGAGTTGGTGCTCTTGTGCTCGCAGTGCGGACACTGGTGCGTCTTGTGGCCCTGCACCACCTCGACGTGTCGCTGCAGGTCGCGCGGGTCGGCGTACGCCTGCGGACAGTGGCTGCACTTGAAGGGCAGGTCAGCGCCGTGCTTGCTCTTGATGTGAGTCTTTAAGTTGGACTGGTCGGCGCAGCGGAAGTCGCAGTGCGGACACAGGTAGGGCTTCTCGCCCGTGTGCGTGCGCATGTGCTTCTTGAGCTCCGACGGGTGGCGGAAGCCCTTGGCGCACTCCACGCACACATGCGCAAAGTTCTTGCTGTGCACCGCCAGCATGTGGCGGTTGAGCAGGCCCTGCTCCGCCGTTTCGTACGCACAGTACTTGCAGTGGTGCAGCTTGGGCTCGCGGTCCTTCACCAGCAGCTTGTCGGAGCCCAGCGGGCTGGACTCGTGGTGGCGGCGGGCGTACTCCGTGTACTCGGGCGACGAGCGCTCGCCATGGTGGTGGCTGAGCAGCTTATGGCTCTCCAGGTGGTTGTGGAAGTTCACCTTCTTGTTGGTGGTGAAGTCGCAGTCGGTGCACTGGTACTTCTTCTTCAGCAGGTGGTCGGGGTGGTTCTTCATGTGGCACTTGAGGAAGACCCGGGAGCGGAACTTCTTACCGCAGATGTGGCAGGGGTAGACGGTCAGGGGCAGGCCATCCGGGCCGATGATGACCGCTGGGCGGGAAACACACAAGCCTGATGTTAAAATGGTTTGGGCACTTTTGAATTCTAGTCGATCTCCACCGTAATCTCACAATGTGTGTGCTGTTCTTTGCTGCATGTGCATATATTTGAAGAGAATGCTAATGAAGAAAGATGTATTGACATTTGTCTTTTACCGTTCGTTTAGAATGGTCAATTGTGAACTACATTTTACAGAGGGGTTTATACACCATTTCCTGTATCACGGACATACAACGTTTTCGCCCCGCCAGCGGTGATATGCGGCCCTGGTTTCTTTTACCTGCGGAACGTTCAAAACTACCCGCCATCCGCTGGTGGCAGGCTGAGCTAATCGTGGACCCTGTGTGGGAGTTCCGGTCAATTAAGCAAATATCAAAAATAATAACAGTAATAACATTATGCTGGCTAACAGCTAATCACCTGGTTGTATAATAGGAGGCTTTTAATACATGTGTAATATGTGATGTGCGGCACTTCTTACCGGTCTGGCACTGGCGCATATCTCCTTTCTTCTTCTTTTTGGTCTTGGCCTTGAGGAGGCGGTTGGCGCCCATGTTGTCCCGGATCTGCAGGAAGGGTGTGGCCTTCCCGTTCTTCACCACCGGCTCCACGCTGTTACCTGCACGGGAACACACACACACGCACGGCCAGAGGAGGTGACGTCCGGGGTCGAGGAGCACGGCGCTCAAGAGTGTGTGTGAACCCTGCACAGCCATCTGTGCTATGGTCATGCTAAAAAAGAAAATCATCGGGGGGGGGTGCATCCAAGCCATCTTTACCATAAGAACTTGCCCAGGACACGGGCACAAACATCTTGTTGTTTATGCTGGAGTCATGTAGCTGCTGCTGCTGGGTCGGCTGTGCTGCAGCCTCTTCCTCCTGATCTACTACCACCTCCATATACACCTGCTCAGCCATGTCCCTCTCATCTACAAAACGGTCACAGAAACAGCGTCTGTTTAACAGCATCCTAGTGATTTACGATGTGTGGGTGGGGCCTGGCTGACAGCGTGGTGAGCACGCGATCCCAGCGACCGCTACTCACTCATGTCTTCCTCCTCGTCATCACTGCTGTCGTCGTCATCGTCATCATCGTCCTCGTCCTCTTCCTCATCTTCCTCCTCCTCCTCCTCCTCCACCTTGGGCCGGTTCTTCACGGCCATGTAGATCATCTTGTCGCGGCCGACGCCCAGCCTCCCGGACGCCGCCGCCTCCGGGTCGGGGTGCCCGTTCTGGTAGTCGTCTTCCGTTATCACCTCCGTTCCTCCTGTGAGGAAAGAAAGGAGGCGTATTATACCGCCAGCCAGGTGTGAGCGTGGTTAGCCATTCCGAGCCGTTTCAAAAACCGGTTGGAATGGCCCCACTTGACATCACAAGTGGGAGTGTCCACCTAGAAGCATACCAGCCTACCCAGTGGACTGTGGCAACTGGTAGGCTGATCGATCACACTCACACCTGGTGGTATAATAGGAGTCCTTTAAATTAAGTCATGACTCCTGGCTCCGTCCTTTCCAGGTTCAGGATCATTTGGACATTTGAGGCGAAAGAAATCTATCAAAAATCTTTGATGTTTCAATCTGATTTTGTCAATCAATGAAGTTCCTCTTAATGGCACTTGCCCAAATCGTCATCCGCTTCAGCTTTGAAAATGTAGACCTTGATGACCTCCGACTCCTCCTCCTCCTCTTTGGGCTCCTTGTCCTCCATCACCTCCGTGCTGATCTCCAGAGGGGTGTCGCCGATGTCCAGCTTCTCACCAACCTCATCCACTGCAGCAGAAGGAGGAGGACAAAAATCAGTGCCATTTTTACTACACACAAGTGGCCGAGTGATTTCAACAAGGGGTTTGTTTAGCATATTGTATGTCCTTAAATGTTGGTGATACACTCAGAATGGCACTTCTGCTCTTATCCCAGCTATTATGCAGGCTACCTATGGGCGGCAGTAGCTCAGGAGGTAAGAGTGGCTGTCTGGCAACCAGAAGCTGGTTCGATCCCCGGGGTCCGCCTAGCTAAGAGTTGAGGCGCTATATAAATATAATCCATTTACCATTTACCTAGCAATTATGAAACTTGTTCCATTAACCTTGCATTTATGAATGCTTGAAACCTGTTCTATTGTTATCTTTATGCACCACAGCGATATATTGCTGTCTCTTTCAACAAATGTACTTATTGTAAGTCGCTTTGGATAAAAGCATCTGGCAAATGCCCTAAATGTTAGATGTAAATGTCAATGTAAATTTTACGACGACCATTGAGCAGGCGGCTGCGGGGCTTACGGGAGATCATGAGGTAGTCCTCGGAGCTGCTCCTGGCGTCGTCGTCCTCGTCGGTCTGCAGGGCCACCGCCTCGGCAGGCAGCTGCTGGTGGTGGTGGTGGTGGACCACGGTCTCGGCGTCGGCCACCATCACGCCCTCTGACACCAGTTGCTGGTCCAGCGTGTTGTCCTGGTGACTGGACAGCAGCTCGGCCACAAACACCTGGTCGGTCATGTCGTGGTGGTGGTGGTGGTGGTGGTGGTGGTGGTGGTGGGGGTCAGGGTCCTGAATGAGCTCCGAGGTCAGCACATGGTGGTGATGGTGGTGGTGGTCGAGATCGTCCTCTATGGCGACCTCTGTCCCCAGAATGTTATCGGGCATGATGACGCTGTGCTCTGCGGACACCATGTCCTCGTTGACGATTTCGTGGTTTACCACTCCAACGTCAACCTCTAGTCCTTCGACCACCTGTGCCTCCAGGGCTTCCACCACCTCTACCTCCTCCCCCTCCTCGTTCTCCTCCTCCTGGAGGCCCTCCACAACATGGGCTTCCAGGCCCTCGACGTCCTGCGCCTCGAGACCCTCCACCTCCACCTCCGCTTCCAGGCCGTCCACCACCTGGGCTTCCAGCTCCACGATATGGGTCTGCAGACCGTCCACCACCTCCGCCTCCAGGCCCTCCATGTCGGTCTCCAGGCTCTCCACCACCTCCGCCTCCAGGCCGTCCACCACCTGTGTCTCCAGGCCCTCCACCACCTCCGTCTCCAGGCCCTCGACCTCAAGGCTGTGCTCCAGCAGGATGCCCTCGTCGGTCATCACGTCGGACAGGAGCATGCCCTCCGGCACCGACACCACGATGTGCTCCCCGTCGATGTGAGCCAGGCCCCCCATGCCCGCCACTGCAAACACAACAAAGAGTGAAGGGTGGCAAACGGCAAACGGTGTTGTTGGCAGAACTAGGGCTGGGTGAGATGGAAAAATGCATTATCACAATAACACAATAAAAACAATATCGATAAACATGATATGATTATGATGTAAAAATACTATTCTAAACAGTCTAACTGAGGATCATAACAAGGAAGTACATGGATATTTTTTAGGTTTTTATATTTCTCATTCCTGCTGCTACTTTACTGAAAATACCGTAAATATTGTAAATATTCTGATCCCTCCAATTCGTGTTATTTGTATTATTCTTTTGCACGTTCCGCTAAGCATTGCCACTGCATATGCACTTCAAGAATTTCCTTTGGGATTAATAAAGTTTTATCTTATCTTATCCTTTATGTGTATGTGACAAATACACATCTTGAAATTTGAAGTATGGTATTCCTTTCTCTTTGATGTTTCAAATCTCATATTTCAAGAGAACTTTTAATGGGCATACATTGTCATTCATTTATACTATAAAACTAGGTATCACAATAAGTTGATGTCTTCATTTCACAACGACACAATACCATACGATTTGAAGACGATAACGGATTACATTGCCTTATTGCCCGGCCCTAAGCCTGCCCAACACATTACCTACCAAAGTCTTGCATGATCATAGTGTGGGGCATCTTCAGCTCCTGGGTGTGTAACTCCAGCACCCCTCCGCCTTGGTCCATCTTCTTACCCAGAAAAGCACTGCGAGAAAGAAACGGCAGAATGCATGTGGGTGGGTTTAACGTGAACATACAGTGTGCTTGTGTGAAGTAACTCAGGTGCACATAGTGGATGCTTACCTGCACACTGGGTGCCAAGGCTCACTGAAACACAACCAATCGGTTATATGGGAGGCCGCCTTCCATCAGGGACACAACCCTGCAAGACATTCGACATACGGGTTGAACAATGTTACTACAATGTTCAATTGATACATTATAATACAAACTAATCACATAATGGCTGTGATTCCGAGTCCCAGTGTATCAACCAAAACAGTGGTGTTATTACACATGTTTATGTAGTGTGTGTGTGTGTGTGTGTGGGGGGGGGGGGGGGGTCAGTTTCATTTCTCAACAAGAGTCTCTGTAAATGTAAATGTAAATGAGTGTC
This sequence comes from Coryphaenoides rupestris, assembly GCA_002895965.2. Lineage (NCBI taxonomy): Eukaryota > Metazoa > Chordata > Actinopteri > Gadiformes > Macrouridae > Coryphaenoides > Coryphaenoides rupestris. The sequence continues at coordinate 1,254,687 of PIJE02000011.1, read as the reverse complement.
TGTTATAAGTGACTGAAATATACGTGCATTGAGAAACAAGACCCTCAAAGGGGGCACACGATGCACACACAGCAATGAACATTGAAACATTGAACATTGAAAACATAAGAGCAACACACGGCGCTCCCACGCCTCCTCTCTCCATCAGGTGTCAACTCGCTGCACTACAGGAAACTGCAACTTGAGGACCCAATGCACCTGGAGCTGGTTGCACTCATTAGCCCGCTGAGACAAAGGGGACACCGACACCACCACCACCACCACAGCATGTGTGCTCATGATCACAACAGGACGAAACGGCAGGATCGTGTATATACACACGGAACGTTTTTGAAACGCCAATCCCATCCACTCCAATGGATGGGATTTGCGCGACTGTGTTTCGGAGAGGAGGGAGGGAGGGAAACAAGCCGCTTTATTTTATTATTTAATAAGGATGTGGTCAGTGCATGCCAGTGAGTGTCACACACTGCAACAGTTGTTATATCGCTCGTACCCGGGAGGACGCTTTGCAGCGAACCACACACGCTCCGAACGCATTGCCGCCCAATGAAAGCACCGCAGACGTTATGCAACACACACACACACCAGGGCGGCTAGCACCACCTCCCCCCACCGCTAGCTAGCCACCAGCTAGCACATAAGCTACAACTGTGTCCCGCCAATCGCCATTTTGTTTAGCTAAAATGCTAACAGAACAGCGACGCGCCGTGTGCCGTATGCGCCACGAACGCACGCCACGGTGATAAGTTACACGCACACACGCTCAACGGGTGAACGTAAACCATACAAGCAACCGCGAACGCAGATGTGCATCCCCCCCCAATCCCGTGCCTCGCTCTCCGTTCTACTCGGCGCGGGCTAGCTAGCGTGCTAACGTTAGCCGCGGCGGCTCGTGTTCTCCGCTACCCACCACCATGTTGTTTCGCGACGAGGTCTGAGACGGGCCCGCCGCCGCCCGACTGGGCCGCGGCGGCGGATTCAACACACACATGTAATCGACGTAGAATATTTGTACCTGATAACGAAGTCGTCTGAGTCTATCGGTGTTTTTCTCCCCCCTTTTGCAATTGTGTCTGCTATTGTTTTGGTTTGTTTTTGACGGTAGGCTAAGTGCGGCCTGCAGTTTTGGATCCCCGGCCGCTCTTTGCTAGGCCTCGGCCAATCAGCTTGCTTCCTGACAAAGCGAAGGGAGGGCGGCGCGGGTGGGTGGGGGGGGAGAGGGGGGCAGACAATGCGTGGCCTCGCTCTCCGCTGATCCCTTACCATCTGCGTCATGCATAGGAGAGCGTGCTTACATTAATGCCATCGTTTTTATTGATGCGAACTTTATTTAATAGCGTGACAGGCGACCGAATTGCAATATTACCAGTTGACTTATAATTTTCCATGTGGATACGATGCGTGTTCTGCACTTGCAGGGCACCACCGACGAGGCCTGCGGGCCATTTTCTTAGATGTGGGTGGGGGGGGGGGTGTGTGGTTGGTGATGGGGGTTTATGGGAAATTATGTAATGCAAAAACAAACAGAACACAATAGCCTACACACAATTGAGTTCTGGTTATACTTTATTAATATTCTTTAAAACTTCCAATTAGGAGAGGCACTCTTCCTGAGGGTGCAAACCATGTCACGGCACAAGGCCTTAGTGCATTAGCATTGTCTTTATTACAGTCCAAACTCAATCCATCTTCAGATATGCAGTAAAAACTCATATCAAATTGTTTTTCAGAGTACCAGGAATTCAGTGCTGCAGCTGAAATGCACCATGTTTTTTTTTCTTCTATTTTCTTTCAACATCATTCATATTATAAGGGCAGTGTGGTCTAAGTCAAGTTGCAATACAATGTCAAAGAGAAAAACACAGTTACAACAAATATTTCACACACAACCGCTCAAACGTTCAGAACTGCACCAATCATCACGACAGAAGGCTTGAAATATAGGACATGTCGACAATTACATCATATTCCAAAGTTTGTACGCTACGTTTTGTGTTGGGGGGGTCATTACCATGCAACAAACCATATTGCCTTCATTGAGTGGAGGAGTTAAGAAAAGATCAAAAACAGGACAAACAGACCATACCTTCATTTCTATTGAAGAGGATAATGTCAATTACCACCATTAATAATACGAGAGTCTCTTCCGATTCATAGAAAAATATAAAAAAATCGACAACACAATTTCTTCTGGAAGCTCTGGATTGATCCATAGCACAAAGTGGACGTTTTTTCACACGTGTTTATACCTTCGTTTCGTTGGTTACGTTGTGAGCTAGGTGTTCATGCTGGGACAAGAGATGCTAATTCAAGCATTCAAGAATTTCCTTCGGGATTAATAGTTCTATCTTATCTTAACCCCCATCTACAGGTTTAAGCTTTTGTAGATTATCTGGGAAAATGTTCGTCCTCACGATTCTTCCGTTGTACTACGTGAGGTAAAAGCGGAGGAGGTGAGGAGCTTTCTCGATGAATTCTTTTGTCTGTAACCACAGTGTAGGGATCAGTAGCACCCATCTTTCCAGGAATCATCTGACGCTTTAGTCATACCCAAAGACCTGTTAAAAAATAAAATAAAGTTAGCCAGTTCAACAATAAAGGCCAATTCTCACGAACGGCATCACATTCTTTACAGCACAGAAATAAAACACTCAAGAATCCTGTGGCACTTTTTTTTGTTTACATATTATTCCTTAATATCTCTAAAAATCACCAGTACACCTTCAAAAGTACGATATGTAAGAAAAATGAATTCCTTCTCATCACTGCCCCCTTTGGCTAGTAAGAGAACTGCAGCCTGCTGGAGCTCTAAGTGCATTCAGAGCACTTGAGTGTGAGCTCCATGGGCTGAGACAAGAACAATGTTAGTTCTAAATCATAAATTACCCATGTACAAATTAAAAAGCCACGAAATAACTGATATTTTTGCTATTGACGTGCTTACAAGTCACTTTCTCTTTCCCCGGAAAACTGACACAATTGAAAGAAAATTTAATTCCTCCCAGAGGCTGTTATACGCAACACAGTCAATGAAGGTCTAATCTTTTCAGTTCAATCAAAACCTGCGATTTACAGTGATTTGTGCATGTTAAATCCTACATGTAGTCCCTCAAGGAACTCACGATTCTTACGTACAGGACATAGAAAAGGACTCACCTCCTGCCCGGCTGTGAGAGCTTGCTTCTTGTGGCCGGCACAGTCTGCCCCCTGCTGGCAGCCGGCCTTCCGGCTCCAGCGGACGCTCGCCCGGGTACGTAGCAGCCTCCTCCTCCCCCGTTGGCGGGGCCCGATGACTGGAGCACTGGCGTCTGGATCACCGGCAGCCCTCGGGTCGGCTGGCGAGAGGTCGTCATGGAGCCCACGGGGTTCACGGCCTTGACTGGCGTGCGCATGGAGAGCGGGGACTGGCCGCTGGCACGCAGTCGACTGCTGCACGCGATACCTTCAGTCAAATATGGAGGATGGGGGGGTAGAGCATGACATGCGTGTGAGTACAGTGGACCAGTGATTCTCGACTGGTGGTCACAAGGGATGCAGGGCATAGACAAAACCTTCATCTAACCAATGAATCTTACTATGATACTCAATATTCAATGAATATTTCTGGAGTCAACATAACATGACATTTATATTTTATATTTATTTACCATTATTATGTATATTGTGTTCATGTATTATCTTATCATGTATATTGTATATTATATATACACATTTCTCTTGCCATTTTATCTTTTTTTGCCTACTTTTTTGCGTACTCTCGCCTGCCATGTCACAAGAATTTCACTGTTCAGAATGGTCCTGTGTTACGAAGAACATGTGAATATAAAACATACTTTATGACAATGTTTCAATGTGAATGCATTTTTCAATGCCTTACTATTTTACTCCTGTGAAGCACTTTGTGACTTTGCTCTGTGAAAGGTGCTATATAAATACATTTACTTACTTACTTACTATTTCATTTCATTTAGCCTCGATTTTTGGGGCTTTTTTTGTTTTCAACAGCACATGGAGGCATTGTTGATTACTGCAATGTTGCAGAATACATTTTTTATTTTTGTGTCATGACTTAATGTCTAATGACACACCCTGAGGCTAGTGGTTCCAGTCGAGAGCCAGTTGAGCAGTAGAATACCTTCTGTGCTGCACCTTTTATAACATCACTATTTACCTATCAACCACAATAAAAAAAAGATATTGCACATAACCCACATTGACATAGGAACATTGTTAACTACATAGCATGCAGGCAATGTTCAATGATACTTTAATATCACATGTTGCTGCTACTATCTACTATTTATTTACTAATTACAATTTTTCTGCTAGTATAAGAATATTACTATACTGCACGCAGACACTTTTACAACATAGTATTGCTACTCTTACTTGTCACTTTTTACTGTACTTATTAGGTACCATCTTATTGTTTAGAGTTGCTTTAGAATTTATGTTTAGAAGAATACTGCAGGAGTGAATGGGGAGTACGCATTCCATTGCAGTTGTTACACATGGCAAGAAAGAAATCTTGAATCTCTTGAAACGAATGATATCCCTAAAGCTTCCCGCTAGGTCAGTTTCCCTATGAGTATGCAGTTTACAGTCTAGACTGAAAATTAGTAAAACTATAACAATATTGGCCAAAAAAACTCAAATGAATCACACAGGTGCAGATTCACATACAGCACCAGAGGCCATTTGCAGCCAGTGGCAGAGGAGCTCATTGTAAGAACAGTTATTCCCTTTTGTCAAAAAGCTCATTGTCAACAAAAAGAAACCCTGTGTCCCTCAGAGGCAGTAACCGAGCACCCTATGTGGAGGTGGCCTCAGGTTACGTGTACGGCATAACATAAGTAAATAATTATGTTAGCCAGGTCATACTTGAGCTGTATGTCTTTACGTTATGAATTGGCCGCATGAGAAGGACGGCAATGGGGGAAACTGTAGCTAAACACACAAAGGGTTTGAGTACAATACGAGGGTGATGCCTGTAACCGAGATGCAGTCAAGTGGGAGAGATGGAGAGGTAGAGCGGTGGGGTGGGGTGAGAAGGGTGACCAATGCCTGCAGGAGCGGTGAGGTAGAAGGCCAGGTGAGGAGGTTAGGAGGAGGGGGGTGGGGTTACCTGTGGAGGGGGAGTGGTTCAGGCGGGACATGCGGTTGCCAGAGCTCTGGAGGTTAGCCTCCATGCTGCGGCTGTTCCGGACCGCCTCCAGGGAACGCAGACTGGTGCGGGGTGCCAGGTTGGGCATGCTGTGTCTCGACTCCTCTGCACAGACACAGACATAGAGAGACAGAGAGACAGACACAGAGAGACAGAGACATACACACAGTTGAACTACAGTACTTGGTGAGCGGGGACCAGTGTGTATTGCTGTGATCGCGGTCCAAGGGGGTGCATGGTACCCCAGGCTTACCCTCGCTCCTGGCGAACTTGAGCAGCTCCGGGCTGGGGCCCTGGAGGGAGCGCCGGGGGGCCCGCACGCGCGACGCCCCCAGTCGTCCGCCGTGCTCGGAGGTGGGGGTGGAGGGGGACAGGCACCGCGGGGAACCCCGGGGCGAGGGTGTGAAGCGGTGCCGCTGCTGCTGCGGTGGTGGTGGTGCGGGGCAGTAGGCCTCCTCCTCATCCTCCAGGCTGTAGCTGTCGAACTCCTGGTCGCTGTAGGGCCCGCCACGCCGCAGGGACTGCAGCGAGGCCGAGGAACTCCGGCGTGATACGGAGGCTGAGCTGGTAGCGTAGTCTTGCCTCAGACCTGCACACACACACATTTGTATTAAGAACATAAGGAGCCATGCAGCGCCCCCCTGCAGCTCAAAAGTACGGCACCCTGCGTGCAATCAAATTTATGGTAGAAGCCAATTGAAAAACAATTGCCAAAAGAAAAGTACAGTATAAATGGTGCTTGGTCGCAGCCTGCAAATTCATTACCAGCCAGTATAGGAAGAAGTTTTTCAAAAGCTTTGTTCTCAGTGACCTGAAACACTGTTTTGGTGCGAACGGGAGGCCAAAACAGCAGGGAAAATATGATGTTTAAAAACAACCGTATACGTGTGGAAATTAGAAAATAGAAAACCGGTGTTGCCACATGTACAGCAGGGCACAACTGTTGGACTACAACTGCTCCACTCACTCTCCTCCTGCAGGCGAGCCATGATCTGGACGTCAGTGAGATCCTGCAGCTTGTAGCCCATGGAGATGGAGTCGTCCGACGTGCTGAGCTCGCTGTCGATGGACGACTGAGAGCTCAGGGCGGAGTGCATGCGCACTAGGCCTGCGACGACAGAGAAGCACAACACTGAATGCAGTAGTAGTAGTAGGCAGCAACACGCACAACTTAAAGGAGACATAATGTACCACCAGGTGTGAGCGTGATTAGCCATTCCAAGCCGTTGGAACGGCCCCACTTGACATCACAAGTGGGAGTGTCCACCGAGTCCACTGTGTTTGGTGGACAGATCAGCCTACCAGTTGCTACAGTCCACTGGGTAGACTGGTAGGCTGATCTATCCACCAAACATCTGGGTGGACACTTCCATTTGTGATGTCAAGTAGGGCCATTCCAACCGGTTTTTTTAAAACGCATGGAATGGCTAATCACACTCACCCCTGGTGGTATAATATGTCTCCTTTAAAAATGGGACAACGTACCAGGCTTTAAAAAACCAAAACAAAACCAAACACTCATGTTAAAATGTGTCCCTGACTGCTGAGGCTGTGGTCAGTCGTGGCCTGCTCTGATACTCTCATCCCAGACATGTCCAACAGTCAGGAGTCAATACAAAAAACAAGCCTCATCTGTTGCTGGTACTGCAAAAAGAAGATAGTATGCAAAGTACAGACTGCCGGGCCTGTCTGTCAGTCTATCTGTCTGTCTGACACACAGGCGCTTCAGTCAGATGGAGATAGGTTTTGGTTATGTAAACAACAACAGGCCAACATTAGAAAGGCTCATCACCGCCCACAAGCAGAGCATTTTCCAAGTTCATGCAGAGTCCTTGCAGTGTTTTCACAACACAAGCGTTGTCACAAGTCTTTTTCACCACATAAAAGGAATGCACGGTGAGGAGGAAATTAGGCAATATTAAAAAAAATATTAAAAAGGTGAAATCAAAATGTGTATTTTAAGCAAACACCATATCAAAGCCCCAGCTGCTTCATTCAGTTCCACGTGTCAGGATTAGCAACACACACAGAGACAACAACACAGAGGAAAGGTCACCACAATGTCAACTTTTACCTCCTTTTCCCTGGAATCCCTTGAGGAGAAATGTAATGACACAATTGTGACACCGTTACAAAAGCAAACAAAAAAAAAGGGGGAAACACCCACGGTCAACATCAGTGCAGCGGTGTAGCTTAGCGCGCGCAAACAAGGAGCGAGGTGTGTTAATGTCATGCCGTACCTGAACTGCCACAGGTTAGTAGGGGTTTGTTAGTCGTTGGTTTGTGGTACCCGGGCGAGGTCAGGCCTGAGCCCGCCGAGCCTGGAGCAGCAGCCTCCGTGATGCCGGGGCTGCAGTACATGGTCTTCCATCGAGAGGCTGCACAGTGCACAGAAGAGAGAAGAGAGAAAGAGACACATGGGTTTATCCCCTTGTGCAGTTGCAACCGGACCAGGCGTGAAACAAACAGACGACATGAACCGAATCACAAGACTCACCTAAGTTGTGACCATGTTGCTGTCCAGATGGACTAAATTGTATTATTAAGCGGGTATTCATTCAGTCATTTTCTTACGGTGGATTTCTTTTACAATTTCATAACTAATATTAAAAGTAAATGTTGTTCATGCTTCGACTACCCGATGCAATCCTTCAAAGTACCCCTCATGGTACACGCACCCCCATCTGAGAAACACTGGTCTATCGAGACGACCACAGTTCCAACTGTTCCACAACACGCTTGGACCGTCTAGCCGTTCGCTTGCCCTGTGTGCAGTTTTCACAGGCTTACGCCTGCATAATGGCAGCACTTTAAATGAAGCTGAGCCAGGTGTGGTGGTGATGGGGGGTGGTGGGGGTGGAGCAGTAACCCAAGCTAGCCCATGACTTCTCTGGGTCATTTAGCTGCAGTGAGAACGGCTATGTTGTTCCAGTTCCGCAACCGTGCACGAAGAATGAGCCGACGGGCAGGTTAAATAATGAATAGGGTGTGATGGATCAAACAAACATACACATGCACGCGCGCACACACACCAAAGGTATCTGGGGCATTACTGTATGGACTGCAACCATCGAGTCACGCACTCTCTCAGACCAGGTGACCAGCAAATAAAACTGCGTACAGTAGAGGCACTGAAAGACTTTGATGCATGCAATTCACATTGTGCATTACGAGGCTAAACCTTCCTGAGGATGAGCTTATAAATTACTTCTCTGCTGTGATGGGGCACATGATTGTAGATTCTGCCAGTTTGCATCGGTTTATTGATTCATTCACCAAAAAAAAGACCCCCTTTTTTTATTGATCGAATCATTGCTGTACGCTTGACCCGTATCAGTACCCTGGTCGAGGCGGTTGATCAGGGCCCGGCACGCCTCCTTGGTCTCGGGGCTCGGGTGGTCCAGCACCCGGCGACACCACTTCAGCGAGGACTCCGGGCATGGCTCGGCCACTTGCATCTTCGGCGATGCGCACAACCTGACGACAAACAAACAAACAAACAAACGTGTGTCACAAAGCGGGATAGGACGAGTGCTGAGTGGATATCGCGAGCAGTTACAACAAGCAAGGGGGAGGCAGCAGAGCGGGAATAAAGAGATAACCACCAGGGGGTATTGGCACAGGGAGGGAAGCGGCTTATGGCCTGTTTCCCGCCCTTGCGTTCATCAACAACCCTTCCTGCGTCAGAGGCTTTGACTTGGACTGGCTGAGCACACGCAAGCCCATGTGTCCATGTCGGACTGTACCAACTTGTGGTTCAGAAGGCCAGTGAATGTAGCGCAAGGTTTGCCGGCCGATCACATGACATAACGACGATCAGCAGAGAGCCCATGCCACAGCGAAGTGTGTGTGTCCACTGTGTCATCACGACATTAATCAACACTGGGCTCTTGAGTGAGTTGTTTGTTTCAAACAACAATAGGAAGTGAGAAGTGAAGTGGCAAAGTGGGTGCATCGGGGAAACCCAACGGCAATCAAACAACAAAAGGTAACACATCATCAAATCGTAGGACCTTAAGTAATCACCATGGTTAAAACCCTGAGGAAATATCCCAGTGGAATAAAATGCTCATACAATGTTCATTCATCATCACTTATCAATGCCGCATCTACTCAGCCCAGGTGTTTCTCTCAACACAGTCTTAAAGATGTATAAATACAGATTGACCTGGCTAACAGGCCGAGCAGGTTTGGATAAGTTTGTCCTTCAAGTTGTGCCCCTCAAAATGGCGAATCAATTTCCTGTGCATGCTCTGGGCTTCACAATCGCTATAGGCCTAGGACATTTACAGTGAGGGTGTGGAGTACAGTGTTGTAGTAGTACTGTACATCATCATGCTCTACTAGTTTATCTCCCATTCGTGGCGATGGGATCGGTCTTTGCGGCGGATCCTCCACTTTGCATTCAAAGAGTCGCCCGGCGGTGCCACGGGGAGCGGAGGGAGCAGCGCAGACGAGAGCCCGACGGAACCAAAACAGCCGCTCTGTGTGTGGCTGAACAGAAACGTTTAGGGCTCGTGGTCACGCGGCGTGAGCAGACGAGAGGCACAAAAAGTCCCGGAGCTACACATTTGAGTTGGGTGTGTGTGTGTGTATGTAAGGGACATTCCACTAGATCTTCCTGGAGCAATTTGGCGAGCGATTTGGTAACCGCCCTTTTAATTCTCTCAGACAGACGGGGAGCTACGACTGACTGACTGACTGACAAATGTCTCCAGTCTCAGTTACTACTTTTAAAATGTGTTTTCTAAGTTATCGATTTACAGATCACATGGCGTGCGATTCGTCCCAAAGCCGTTTAGCCAGCATCCAGCCCTCCTCCTGCCGCCCCCCTCCTGGATCAGATTATAGGCCTGTGGGGGATTACTAACTGTTGTAGCCATGATAACCGGGAAAAGCACATATGGTACAGCTAATGATGTGAAACAGAACACCACAACAGCTTTGACCGATAAACCCAACAGCTGAGCTCATAAAGCAGCTAAAAAGGGCACAATAAGCTACCTGTTACAGGGCATGCAAATTGGCATGCGTATAAGGCAACATTACGGTGCATTATTCTGCATGAGCGGTCTAAAAAGTGACCTTTTAAGGAAATCTAATCCTGCGTATTAAATCGAACTCTGCCAATTAAATTCTGGCAAATCACAGCTCCAAAACGAGATGATTGAATGAGATTAGTTTAAGTTGAGTCTGTACTGTACACACTCAAACATTAATAATGAATTGTTGTATATTAGATAAATCCTGCAATCCTGGAGACACAGAAACCTGTATGGAGACTGACAATACAGTATGTTCAAACTAAAATATGACTGGAGCATTATGAGATGAAACCTCTGAAGATTGATACATAGAAGAGATAGAGATAGATAACAGAGATGTGAGTTAAGGCTTTGCAGACCTGGTTTAGTGTTAAGGACAGCGGGGGCCCTGTCGGCACATTGCTACGTACCAAGTCTCTTCATCATCCATCTCTGCGCACCCATCTTCGAGATCCAGGACATCCACGTCATCCAGGCCGCTTTGGTCCACCCCGGAGTCACTCTCTGCGAGGGTCTCTGATTCATAACTCTCCTGAGAAGGACTCTCCGGGGTTTGGCTTGACTCCTGGTCCAGATCTGGCCCGTTGCTGCAAGGCATCGTCAGGAAACCCATACACGGACCCCCGAACCCCAGTGTTTCCCCTTCTTCTTCTTCCCCCAGCCTGCTTGTCAGGGGTAGGGGGGATATGTCTCCACTGCTGCTGCTGCCGCTGGAGTCCTGGGGGGGAGAGAGCTCACAGTCCGCGCTGTGCCCCGACGTGAGGTCAGTGTCAGGGCTTACGTCCTCACAAGAGAGCCTCTCGTTGATATTGCCGCTGCCGGCGGCCATGTGATGGCTGCCGTTACGCAAGGGGTTGTTGCTTCCCCTGTGGCGGAGTGTGTGGTTCTGCAGCTCCAGTCTACGGACCAGCTCTTGCAGCTTGCGGACCTCGTCCAACTCCACCCCGGCTACCTCCTGGTCCTCCTCGAACCCCGGATCTGATCCCTCCATGAGGCCACTGGGGCATCCGCACTCAGGCTTTGGGATCGCAGTGGTGTTGCCTGGAACCACCATGCTCTCAGCCTGCGGTTAGATAAGATAAGATAAGAGAGAACTTTATTGATCATGAAGGAAATTCTTGTGCCAGGTTGCATAGCAATAGAATAAAAGAATAGAGAAATAAACAGTAGAATAATACAAATAAATAACAGATTTACAGATTTAGTCTTAGGGGAAGTATAAAAATATAGGTGAGGTATGATATTCAGTCAGCAAAAACAATTTGGCAATAATTGAAGTGTAATAAAAGGGTAATAATAATAATAATAATAATAATAATAATAATAATAATAATGGTAAGAGGAAGTACTGCACATGATATAAAGAATATTAACAATATTGCGCATAATGATGAAAGGTAATGTAGCATGGTAGCCTAATACTGCAAGGATAGTACTGAGAAGTATTGCACACACACATTAGACGCATAGATGACCATTATCACACAATATCTATATATATACAGTATATATATACATAACACAATACCTATTCATAATAATCATTAGCATTGCAAATCCAGTGCATTAAGAGTAATTCATTTTTCATGTAAACACTGTGTGTGTGTATATATATATATATATATACAGTATATAGCACCACCATTTGACCACATCTCGACCACGTCTGTGTCCACGATAGGCTAACTAATAACTTCCACTAGCGATCAATAATACAATGACTTTACTGACAATTTCGTACAAATTCGTATTATTCGTACATTATGCACCCAGTCATTGCCTAGATATTCGCCACATTTAATGAAAACACACACATTTAGCTGTGTGTGTTATGGTGCAGGCCCTGGACCAACTTCAATGCTGAATTCAATGAATTAAAATGAATTAAAATGGAACTAAATTCAGCGTTGAAGTTGCTCCAGGTAGCAAAGCGAGCGGCGTCGCAAAACAAACCTACCGGTAAGTACGACGTGTTGTCGCCCCGTCCGCTCGTTATGACGCTATATCGCGTTATATACCACGGATATCACCGAGATATTACATGGAGAGGACGCTCTACTTGCACTCTTGCATATCGCTACCATAACAGTAGGACGATCTATGATTATCTAGGCAACTACAAGGCTGTTCGAAGCGCATCGCATCGGCTCCACCATCATCACCACCACCACCACCGTGAACATGTTGTGTTATCGCGCTAACCAGCTTGTTGATGGACTTCCCACCAGCCAATCACCGCACCGACAGCAGCGCTTAAGCACGTCCCACTTCCGCGTTGCCCCTGTCACCTGGCGCCCCCTGGAGGATAGGTTTAGTATTGCGAATGGCAGGGCCTTTGTCCCCCGGGCCATGTGGTTAATTGAATTGACAACACAAGGTGTCGTTGTTGTAACACAAGTACACACACACACACACACAGCGTGCTGATGAAACATGGATCACACAGAACTAGGAGGGTAAGTTGTGTATGGCCTACTGCCCACTAGTCCCACCTAGTCTTTCTTGTTTTGTGTTTGATTGACTGCCCTGTTACTCTTTTTGTACACTGTGGTTACACCCGGATTCCCCTCTCCCTGGGATTAATACAGGGCTATTTTATACTACTGTATTGTATTGCACATTCTAAATTGGTCAATTGTAGGGCAATTGCTGGATGCTGGATGTTTTGCTCCCCTGTCTTCCTGAATGTAATCATATGGAAAATATACTGGGATATCTTTATGCTGGCCAAGATGCTTCTTGTAGTGCCTTTCTCCTTTTATGTTGCATGGGACTTTCCTGGGGAAAGTGAGGGAAGTTCCTGTATAACTCGTTTTCTGAGACGACTGTTGTTTGCCACTCACAATGACAACAATGCATGGAGGGAACAACAGTTTACATTTGAATAGATGTAAAATAAAACGTAAAAGATGCATCAAGACAACTAGTACAAGATGTTTTTATGGGCTATTGTGGGTATTAATAAGGTGAAAATGCTACATAATTTTCATTCTTTAAAGTGTGGATTAGGAGGCCTATTTTATTTTCCTTCCTCATGGAATTTATTTTATTGGTAGGTCCTGCCTCAAACTGTCTATCTGTTTCTTTATTTATACTTATGTTCGTGGCACTCAAAGCCACACCAAAAGGCATGTCTGTGCGCAGGCCTTGCATGCTGTGCACTGTGAGCATGTGGAAACAGGCACCACATGGATAATGTTTGTCGCAGTGTGTGGCAAGATGAAAGATGTACATATGTGATGCTCCATCAAAGTAGATTTGCGCAGCTGACATTGCATGACCAAGTGCATTATTATAGTGCATAACATAGAGTTAGAGTTCACCTGGAATGCCCACCCCCCCCCCCACCTTCCCTCTCCTAACCTTAGCACTAACTTGCGTGTTTGTCTTGACATTATTAATAGTACTTAGCATTGTTCAGCATATTGTATGTACTTAGATGTTGGTAATGAACTCAGAACGGCACGTCTGCTCTTATCCCAGCTATTATGCAGGCAACCTAGCAATTATGAAACTCGTTCTATTAGCCTTGTAACTATAAATGCTTGAAACCTGCTCTGTTCTTATATTTATGTACCACAGCAATATATTGCTGTCTCCTTCAAGCATCTGCCAAATGCCCTAAAAGTAAATGTAAATGTAAATTAATTAATTTATTCACAGACTGCAGTCCCATCGGGTAGATGACTCGGCTATTTGCACAAACAGGTTAAGCCTGCCTCTGTTTTTTTTTATGGAGCCTTTTTAATGAAGCATGAATGCTGTAGCCCACATAGAAAACTGTCGCTAAAGGGTTGACAAATTTAAAGAGACACCAGAGGTTGTTGTACGTCTCTGTCTTTCCCTGTCCATGACAGCACAATTGGAAAGAGTACAGTGGAGTGTGGTGGCTGGTTCGTGCAGCCTCACCTAGCCCCGAGTCAGGCTAGATAGACTTTGGGGTTAGGTGGGGCTGCACACCTGTGGTGCATTGCCTCATCAAGGCCCACAGGCTACACACACACACACACACACACACACACACACTCACTAGTATGCAAGCTTGTTAACATCTGCGTTGCCATTCATTCTGCTCTGTTATTATTAATTATTATGTGTCCTGAGTTGGAAGAGCCCTATAGGAAAAGCCACGTGGGTGTGGCGTGTTACAAAGTGCATACATTACAAAGTTGAAACTCTATTGCACTGTTTCTAAGCAATTAATTACATATGTCTGTTGTTACTACTTGACAGGCAATGACATCTGCAATTGCAGAGGTACAGGATGTGACCCCTGAAGAGACAACAACAACAACAACAACAACAATATCATGAAAACTATTTTGGTTTTCTTCTAACAGGGTTTTTTCTGCAGGCTATACCCTGGGTGTGTGTCAATAGCCACAACCCTGCTGCCACGATAGCTGCCTTCTTTCAACATCACAGAAGGGGGGGGGGTGTGTGTTTACCTGTTCTCTGAGCTAGCATACAGTGAAAGCATGGGAAAAGAGGAAGTGTCTCTCCCAAAGATGTGTTACGTTCCCTTGCATGTTAAAACACCTTCCTGGTGAGTTATTTTTTCTCACATCATTGTCATTCTAAAGGCTGATTTATGCTTGGAAAAGTGTCGAGCGCCGAAGAATAAATCAGCCTTCAGACCTTTCTTTTCAAATTGTGTCACTTGTTGGACTGTTCCAACTTACCTTGATTGCTGTTGGAAAACACAGAGGCAAGGGAAAGAATACCCTATTAAATTAAAGGATAGTTTGGATAACACTTCTGGATCTAATAGCACTCCAAGTGTCTGCTAAATGTAGGCCTACAAAGTGTAGCGCCAACACCCCGTCTACAAGAGACAGGCAACAGACAGACAAGCTACCACATGACCGGGTCCAACTGTTCCTTCCCCTACGCTGCATGCCCATACCGGTTTTATATCCAAGGTACGCCTCAGATTCATAACAAGACGACAATCCATCTTTACAGGAGTTGTGCAACACAGGGAACTCAAAATGAATGCTTGCAGTGCTTTATAGTAGCATATAAACTAGCCTAAGTAAAGACTTAAAAGGCAGAGAAATTCATACACCAACATGGACATTGATGAGGACATTGTATTCTATCGGGCCTATATTCCTATTGTTTACATAGAAAATCAACATATTTGTTAGCATAGCATCATGTAAAATCTGAATTTGCTCCGCCGCCTTGGAATGCTGGTGCGTTATCTGTTGATCAAAAGTGAAGCAAGATATGAAAAGCTGCATGTCCATGCTAGGCTTACAAAGATGACAGGTAAGGGATAAGTAATCAACAGACTAACACCAGATGCATGCAAGGGCAAGCAGCCATGTCCTATAGGGTAGGCTAACGCAGGTCCTACTCACTATCTAATTGTAAGGCGATTTTGACTTCATAGTGTGGACTTGTTAATAGGGCTTCTTGAAAACATATTTTATGGCTATCAGTAGACAGCATCAACTACGCCCTCAAACTATCTGTTTGCCACACCAATGTCTGTACCAACATTTACCACAGCTTTGATTTAATCTATTTCTCATTCCTACTGCTGATATTGTAATATATATTCTGAGTATTGAGTTATCTATAGTGTTCTTTTGCACATTCCCCTGAGCATCGGCACTTTTCATTTCAGTGCATATCCTGTATGTGTCAATCTAGTATCTTGCTTTAGCATCCGGCAGATGATTCTGCTGTTTGCACAGGCATAGACTTGTCCTAACCCCGGCTGGTTTTTGTCATTATTTTTTTTTATTTTTTATTTTTTTAAATGGAGCCATCTTTTAAAGCATGGCTGCCAAGATTCATGTTGAGACATGACACACAGCAAAGAGAATGCAAACCTCAACTCCAGCCAAACAAGAACCAGTTAGCGTTTCATTGCCTGGGAAAAATGGAAAAGGTGGAGCAATAAGCCAGGCATTCACTCTGCTTCTCAGTCCTTCCTCAATGCTTCAAATACAGCATGTGAGCAATAGAAGGCATCATATTGCATGTTCTGACTTGTGCAATGCATTGACTCAACAACACTCACGACAAAGTTTGACGCATTGATATTTATTAAAAGAAAAATAGCATTTTTCTGTGATATTACAACTTTTGCAATGTTACCAATTTACAGGTCATATTATAATGCTGATTATGCAATCACATTGATACTCATATTTATGGTCGAATGTATATACTCTGACACAATCTGCCATTCCACATGACATTGGTTACAGGAATGCAGCTGTGTCACTGTACTTAAACCTCATAGTATTCAATCATGGCACTCTTCTTCTTTGAGTTTCTCTTCAGCTAGCTCTCTCTTTTCTTGTGCAATGTCTGTGAAAGAGAAAATCCAAATGAGTCAGAGAGATACAACACGTTTCTATGTAGCGTTTGATATGCATATAGTACATTTAAGTTGTATTATTCAGTCAGAGCCCAGACTTTGCCATGATAACAGTCTTCTTTCAACAACACAGAAGGGGAGGTGTGTTTCTAACAAAGATGAGTTACGTTCCCTGCATGCTCTACAACACACCTTCACGGGTAGGCGGACTGTTCTTTTCGCATGTCGACGTCTTCCTTAGTTTCCCCTTGTCGAAGCATTCCAGTTTTTCGCGTGTTTCTTGCATCGAAGATTCCTTCTCCATCACGACTTGATTGCTGTTGGAAAACACAGAAGAGAGGGAAAGAATACGGAATTAAATTACAAGATTGTTTGAATAAAATATAGGGATTTAACTAATAGCATGCCTAATGTGTTTGCATTTTCTCTTTTGGATAAAAAAAAAAGTGCCTTGCCTAAATGACCAAATTTACCATTTAAGTCTAGAGCCACTTTCCAAGAGACTGGGTTGCCAGCAGACAAGCTACTGCATGACAGGGTCTAACTGTTCCATCCCCTTTGCTGCTGTGCCTTGCATGTCCATACAGGTACGGCAAGCTTTAGATGAACAACAAGACATTGCCATCCAACTTTACAGTTATGCAATAGAGGCACTCAAAATGAATGCGTGCAGCGCTCGATGTCCCACATCTGGAATGATTGAAGAAACAAGGACACCAAACCAAAAGTGGCCTGTTTTATTCATATATTCAGCAATATATCACCTTGGCATGCTGGTGCGTCATCTATTGATAGCAACCGAACTAAGACGCGAAAATCTGCATGGACTGGCTAACGCAGTCCATGTGAACATGAGTTTCTACTCCACTAAACTGACATCTAGCAGACGTGTAACCAAATGCAATGCTGTGTAGGTAACGTTATACATGACCGTGGAGAAGGCAATTGCAAAATTAAGGGTGCTAAAATTAATGACATTTTAGATTTAAAAACTACTCATAACCTGCACAAAGCATCCTAATTGGTCCTAATTTGAAACCATTCGAGTGCGTTCATAACTCCCCAAACCACATGAACAATTAATGACGGGAATATATACATTAATGCGGGATTTTTACCTGGTGGTGCTGCAGAGGTGTGTGTGTGTGTGCTGTGATGATTCCTTTAAGAAGTTGCGCGTCTGAAAAATGTGCGCAAAGTACGGCGTTTAAATAGAACAAGCGCACCCTTCTTACACGCCCACCTGGAGACCAATCGGCATGCTGCCATTGGCCCGTCCATTCGTAGGTCGAATGTGATTGGCTGAAACGCTCGGAAACCGTACGCAACGGAACCGCTTCATCCGTGGAGTCTTTTTAACCTCAAGGCACACAGACCGTGGACGTGATCTAGTGGCCTTCAATGACATAACACCCATGCCGTGAATAATACGTCATTTTATTGATTATTTATTGATAGCATGTGTTACACACGAATGAGTTTGGTTATTTCTTTGTTTCTTTCTTACATCATAGTGCAGCAGCCTGTATATTTTGTATGATACATACAGTATATGTAAACGTACCGTGCTGCATGCCCAATTAACCAAGCATATTTCATAATATATTCAATCAAATCACCACAAATTCATTGAATAAGACATTTTGAATATTTTAATTCTAATAATATGGCATGAGAATTTCAGTAGGGCTACAAGATGCTGCCAAAGCACCTTTTTCACTATACATCATACGCACCGGTTCAATAAAATGCTGAAGGAGTTGATGCTCATAGTCTTATTGGAATAAAAAATAACAGTTATTGGCTATTGGCTACAGAGGTGAAGGTGGTGGCATCATCATCATCGAACATATATATACTGTATAGTCAATAAACAAGCACTGAGATGTTTCCTGTGTCTCATGTTCCGTCTTCTCATGACGCACGCCTCTGCTGCTGGTCGTAGATGGCAGTGGTGACTCCCCAGGTGATGCAGGAGCGCAGTATCACCAGGGACCCTCCCCGGTACAGCAGCGCCACACTACGCCCACGGGACGCCCACAGAACCCTCCAACAACTCCGGACCGTTCCCGTTTCCTGCCCGCCAGCCCCCGCTTGCATATTGGCAACCAGCACGGACAGCGGGTACAGAGGTAAGCTGATGGCCATGGAGGTCAGCGTCCCGGACAGGAAGGACGCCGCCGTGGCGGGGAGCCCCTGCCCTTCCGCCAGAGCGCACAGAGGCCCCTTCACCCCGAAGTAGAGGCAGCTGCCCAGGGCGTTCCTGGCCGCGATGGGCAGAAGGGCCCTGTAGTAGCCCAAAGCCAGCCTCTCGGAGCCCAGTCGCACCAGGATGCTCCTCAGCGTTGGTAGAGTGCGGTCGTTGTGGCCGTTTTGCAACATGTTTTGAACACGCTCGAACGGGGTGAAGACCAGGGCCTCCACCAGACCCGCAGCAAACCCTGCGACGGCCGGGAGGGCCGAGAGAGGAACGACTTTGGCAGAGGAGGAGGAGGAGGAGAGCTGATGGAGCAAGGTGTCCTGGAGGCCAAACAGCAGTGTGCCATTCAGGGTCCGCATGAGCAACGGCGGGGTCACGCCCCTGTAGAGCTTCAAAGCCCCTTCCCTTTTCAACTGCGCCACCGCCTGGCGAACGGAGGTGTTGTGGAGCTGTTGGCGGAAAACGGTCTTGTAGACGGGAAAGACTGCGATGGTGGGCAGGGTGGACAGCAGGCTGGAGGTCCCGCCATGCAGGTAGCTATGGAAACGAGACGCTGCCTGGGGCTGGGTCTCTTCCTTGTCTTCGCCCCACCCCATCCTTGAGAAGAAATGCAGAGTTCAATCATTTATAATATTTTCATTTCAACGAGTAACGAAAATGACACAATATTGTTACAATAAAAATGACCAGCTGGTGATTCAAATATTAAGCTCACAGAGAACAGTAAAGAGAACGTTAATATGATTGTAGGCTAGCTAGTGATTCAATTATTATTAAATGAAGTCTATGACAACAGTGACATTATTTGAGGACACTTACTTTGCAGGTGTATGCCGATCGGTTAAGAAGCAACAAGAAGAACATATAAAATCTCCCCAATTAGTCGTCCATCTTCATGATCGCATCAGCACAGCTTTTTGCATTTGGCACCTACACACAGGCAGACCGAGAAGAGACGATACTATTGTCATTTCAAATAACCAGATCGTTTCAGATCATCTTTACGACTCACAGCTAACCGGTAAAACGGGAACGCCGCAACGCAATCAAGGGGGTTGTTGCAAAGGATTTACCATTATTAACAACAGTACCATAACAGTGCCGTTATTTCGTCACAAAAAAACGCGTCCCCTGGTGATATTTGCATTTATCTTCGCAAAACACATGCACACATGCACACAACAAATAAGGTATTTTGCTTTATAGAACCATGATGACGTCATGTTCTGGGTGGACCCGTCCACAGCCCATACTATCCATCACCTCCCGTACCCATGCAACACCGCTGCATCCATCCTCCATTCGAATTAGTGATGGGAAGTCCGGCTCTTTTCAAAGATTCGGCTCTTTTGGCTCGGCTCCCTGAGAAGAGCCGGCTCTTACGGCTCCTAAATGGCTCTTTTTGTGCATTTTTTTTTCGTCACCAAAAAAAAGACAGAACCACAGCAAACAAATCAAATAAATAAACAACTGAACACAGAACCACAGCAAACAAATCAAATAAATAAAGGCCAAAGTCTTAACATTATGACACTTTAGATAAAAGTCTTTAGTGCAGGTTGGCATTCAGAAACACCAGATGCCTCAGCTTGGATGGGCTGATGCGATTTCTCCTCTCTGTGATTATTTGTCCTGTTTTTGAGAAGACTCTCTCTGAGGGGACTGATGTTGCGACGATGCAGAGTCTTCCTACCATTACCTTAACCAGGCGTGGGTAGACTGAAGCCTTGGCCTCCCACCAGTTCAGTGGGTCTTCTTCAGCTCTTTGGATGAGGGGCTCCTCAAGATTGGACGTCACCTCCAGTACAGCGCCTCCACACAGCAGAAGCTTGTGGTTCCTGTGAACCCGCCCCTGCTCCAACTTCATCCTCTTGCCCCTCTGATGGAGGAGCTGACAGGCTGCTGGGGTTGCATCTTGCTGCTGCTGCAGTTATTCTTTGAAGTGCCTCATCCACAGCTCTGTTATCGCTAAATGCTAACTTTTTAAACCGTGGGTCCAGTGCAGTGGTTTCAGAAAGCACAGTGTTGTACTGTCCATGGATGAACAAAGAGCGGTGGCCAGCTCCTTTACTTTATCCACTGTTACACTCCGTTGGTGGTGGGCTGTTACCCGCTGCAGACCCTTGCAGAGAGGAAGAATTTTGGAGGCTGTGACATAGCTGAAAAAGAGAAAACAGCAAAAAAAGTTGGCTTTGTTTGTTGTGATACATTAGTTTTTACAATAAATAAATAATTGGTCTGTTATGAATAGTATTTTGCTATTTACTGCAATCTTTATCTTTAAAAATTGTTCAAGGTACCTTTCTGCACTTATCTCCACAGTCACCTCCTCAAAGGGCTCCAGAACGGGGCAGACCTCTTTCACTGTCTCCCATTCCTCTTGACTTAGAGTATCAACAGGAGCATTGATGACAGATGATGGCTTCTTTTGACTCGAGGATGCGTTTCAACATATAAAATGTTGAGTTCCACCTTGTAGCACACTCCTGTTTGGGCCTTAGCTCTGCCATCCCCATCTGGCGTTGCATGGACTTCAGCTCCTCTGTGGCAACCGCGCTGCTGTGGAAAAACTATAATAGCCTTCACCTTGGAGTGAAGGCTTTTCTAGGTTTTTCTACTGGGGAGAACATACATGGGGTTTAAGGCCTGGACAAAAGTTTTAAATCCTTTGTCCTCCACAATGGAAAATGGCTGAAAGTCACTGGCTATCATTTTAGCCAGCTCCTCATCAACACTTATCCGTGTGGCTGGGGTCATTAGTTTTGGAATAAATGTGCTTATTTTAGTTTGAGTTGCAGAAGGACGTGGTATACCTTAGATGTCTGTGCAGGTTTGTTGCTGACCCTGCTCTGAAGGATATTTACAAGTTCTGCACTCAGCTTTGCAGTCTCTAATGTCGTTGAAATGCAGCCAGATGCTTCTTTTTCTGTTTTCACTCATTTCTGAACTTTTTACCCAACGCGTTTGGATTTAAATCACGACACCCGAGACTCCACATTTGTGTCGTATAATCTTTATGGAGAACGCATTCGGAGAGAGAAGCCCTAACATAGTTTCTGAACACACACATGACATATCTGGCAAGTATTAGGACACGAAGACCACTGAAAATCAGGAAAGACAATTGTGGGTGAACTCAATTGAAGGAAGCTCCTGCCTGCAGAGACCCCAAGCCATCAGCACACATGATTTAACCTAAAAGATTAATAGCAAACTGTGTACCCTCAGCACAACAAAAGTCCTCAATCGTTGAATAAAACTGGGGCCGTTTATTTTCCTTCCTTTCAGTAGAAGTCACCGAGAGATTGAAATACAGTTCCTACCTCCTGGAACCATGTGTGTATTCCATGTGTGGAACCAAAATATTTGAAATGAGTTTGAACAAGGGGAGAACAGGTTTAACACGTGACCTAAAACGTGAACTCAAGTAGAGTAATACATAAATAAATGAACAGAAAACTCAGAAATGGGCATGTATTTAACTGTAATTATTGTCAAGTGTAATTGGTTGAGGTACAATACTCATTAAAACCATAAAAAGAACCCCTTTTTAAACGGCAATGATATTTCATCGCACTTTCCCCTCCCATCTGAATCTTAGTCTAATGGATAACATTACCACACGGAAAGAAACCGAGAGAGAGACGGAAATAATGAATCCTATTTTCTTCTGAATGCTGAGGCACACTTGGTGAGTGGAGCTTCAGTCGGTACTGTAAACTAGAGTTTCATTTACACATTCACTTCAACAGCAAGCTAACGGCTGTCTTCAAAATAACAAAAAAACAAAACAAATGCAGAGATTTCCAACAGCAATGTGAGATGGCCATTTAACTGTTGGTATACTTCATTCATTGAAACATTGCTTCGACATTGTAACAGTTTTATATTGGCCAGAAGCCTTTTTCCCTGACCACAGGAACCAATATATATATATATTTTTCCAGGTTTAAGTATTGTTAGGAGGAAAGGAGAACATTCACAGTGGCAAAAGACTTGCACAACACACAATTATGAAGCCAGCCAAAATTCGATAGCTTGAAATCGATTGATTTTTCTCACGGCCCAGGGCCCAGACGTAAAGGGTGGCTGCTCAAAGAGGCCGAAATGGGACTCTTGTTAACTCTGGAGTCCATATTAGTAACAGACACAACTGGCCAAATCTGGGTTTATTGGTTGGTTAGCAGCAGAGCTTTGATAATGGTCATGTTTGGCTGGGGAAGAGGGGGGGGGAGGAGGGGAAACATCCCTCGTCTTCTATTTGGTGCGGCAGCAAGACGGCTGATGGAACGGAGGGCCAGGTGAGGTGGGGTGCGGCTGTTACAAGGGCACATGGCTGAACAGGTACGACACGGATTCCCCGTTGTGGGTCCGGCGGATGGCCTCGGCCAGGATCATGGAGATGTCGATCACCTGGAGGTCAGAATTTAAAAAGAAAGAAAGAAAAAGAGCATTAGCGTCAGGGTCGGCAGTAGTTCAGGAGGCAAGAGTGGTTGTCTGACAACAGGGAGGTTGCTGGTTTGATCCACGGGCTCTGCCTAGCCAAGTGTTGAGGTGTCCCTGAGCAAGATGCCACATAACCCTAACTGCTCCTGACGTGATGGTTGTTACCTTGCATGGTTGACACCGCCATCGGTGTATGAATGGGTGAATGTCAGGCAACTGTAATGTGCTTTGGATAAAATCACTACATAAATACAATCCATTTCCAATATATACACGTATATACCAAAAAGCATCCAAATCAAAACGAATACAGTCTTCGAGTCTGAGGCCTACTTGCATCTTATTGACTACAGAATAGAAGAGGGGGAGGAGAGGGAGGTGTGGGGGGGGATCTTACCTGTATCTTGGGGCAGTGCTTCATCTTCTCCTCCTGGGGGATGGTGTTGGTCACCACCACGGCTTCAAAGCAGGCGTTGTTGATACGCGAGATGGCCGGACCCGAGAAGATGCCGTGCGTGAGGATGGCATAAACCTTTGTGGCGCCGGCAGAAATCAATCTGAAAAAATAAGGAAGACAGTCATTATTATTTTTAAAAGCATACACCAGGTTAACAAGACTATATAATAATTAACTGTAAAAAAAAAGCTTGTGGACTGCTACCACAGTTAACGGAATCTATCAAACCCTCTTCCCAGTGGACATAAACAAATGTAATGGGCTTTACTTGTCGGCAGCGTGGCAGATTGTGCCACAGGTGTCGGCCATGTCATCGACGAGGATGGCGACGCGATCCTTCACGTCGCCCACGAGCACCATGCGGTCCACCTCGTTCGCCTTTTTCCTCTCCTTGTGGATGAGGGCAAAGTCCACATTCAACCGGTCCGCTATCGACGTGACCCTGGACAGAAGAACCCACGTCAAGTCAGGTGAGCACTGCAGCTGAATAAATCTACACACGGTAACCATTTTACTCCACCACAGATGTAATAAAATAAGAAAATAAAAATGTGGTCCAAGTGTCACCGATTAAACATGAAACCAAGAATAATATAGACTACTGACGAGTGAAGTTGAGCAAATTGTCAGCTATGGCCAAGAAATCAGGTCAGTTTCTTTTTGTTGGCGAACATCAAGAGGAAATCCTATGAATTGAATTGTCGGATTATGTGAGGAGAAGGCCGTCATTGTCACTGTAAAACACCTTGTGAAATACTCAATGCAAAAATGTAGTTGTCTAAAAGTGAGGACTGACACACTCAGTATAGACACAGAGTTAATCCTAAATCAGCCGTTTAAGTGAGAGGTTTTGACAAAGTCAACAAAGTCAACCACAACAGAGATGAGCTCATAGTCAGTAGTTCCAGGAGAGGGTCCCTCAGGTGAACTAAAGCTGAACCCGGACATACCGCTTGGCTCCGCCAGCGTCAGGCGACACAATGGTGCAGGTCTTCCACTCGCTGATGTTCTCTTTGATCCACTTGAGCACGGCGGGCTCGGCGTACAGGTTGTCCACTGGGATGTCAAAGAAGCCCTGGTGTAAAAAACAAAACAAACAAAAAAACACATACAAGAGCGTCACCTAGAGTCACGGGCGCCACGGAAACCAGAAGAGCGCAGTGTCGGGTTGCAGGGACTAGGTGCGCCCACTGCAATCCTCTGCTTGCTAGCATTTATTTAAATGAAAGGGTGGGTAAAAACCCAAAACAAAGCAGGGGGAGATCAGGTTTCAAAGTGAACAAACAAGACGAAGCTCTTGGTGTGACAGACAAGCAGGGGGAATAATCAATAGCTGCGTGTATCTGTGACAGAGTTTGGTTCCAGACAAAGGGAATTCAGAATTCAGGAAAACAGGCTTGTTGTTACAACATCAAAGAGTGGTGTGTAATGATTTACGCAACACAAGATGATGAAATGTATTGATTTCCTGGGAAATTCAAGAGTGGCCGCAGGAAATTGTGGCTGGATACAAAAAAAAATTCTTTGACAAATGCATCTTCTCGGGTGTCGTTCATAATCATATAATAGTAATGATGATGGCATGTAACAGTGCATTGTGTAGGCCGTGCGTGTACATATATTATTGTAATCCCAAGTTCTAGTATAGGGCTTCATGACTTTCAAGTCTGACTCGGTTACAGCAGAGCTTCAGTGGTGGAATGAGTTCCCGGGTGATGTCAGGACAGCAGAGTCGCTCACCAGCTTCCGCAAAGAGACTCAAGACCCACCTGTTCAGAG
This sequence comes from Coryphaenoides rupestris, assembly GCA_002895965.2. Lineage (NCBI taxonomy): Eukaryota > Metazoa > Chordata > Actinopteri > Gadiformes > Macrouridae > Coryphaenoides > Coryphaenoides rupestris. The sequence goes on along the minus strand of PIJE02000011.1, from coordinate 1,229,256 downwards.
TTCACCTGGACTCTGCATAACCCCCCCGCCTTCCCTCTGCGAACCCTTGCACTAACTTGCATGTTTGTACATCTTGGCATTATTAAAAGTACTTGCCATTGTTTAGCATATTGTACGTTCTTAGAGTAATGCACTCAGAATGGTACTTCTGCTCTTCTCCTTGCTATTATGCAGGCAACCTAGCAATTATGAAACTCGTTCTATTATTCACACACACCAGGTGAGCCACGCGACACAACGTCACCTAAAGCATGTCGAAAGACTACATTTCAGGTCTGGTTCCACCGCGGAAGCCATCTTAACGTGCGCATAATGTTTTAAGTAGTGCCGGAGGTTATAGCATGACTGAGTTATGCCATGGGGTTATACCATTTCTCTCGGAATGCACCAGAGCCTTACTGGAACCACCCATCAAAGCAAAACCTTCTGCACCCGTGCACCATCCACGTGCATCAACATAGATAAACACCTGACAGATAAGCTCAAATCTGGGCCAATGAGCAAGGAAGTGAATTCCGCTTCATACGTGTTGTTTGTTTGCAATCATCTGGATAGAGGCAGGGATCTGTAAAGTAAACACAAACTGCCAGAACGGGCCCCTGTAAAATTCCCCGTCTGAAAGCTTAATCTACTTGTGCAAACAAGTTCCTCTTCGCTAGAAATCTTGGTCATAATAAACAGGAAATAAGAACTTTCAGGTTTGCAGCAGAGTGGCTCGGTTCCGCCTCCCCACAGAAGTTCTGTCTAGACGACACCGTAGGACTGCTGGATGCCAGAGGCGTTCTCACCTGAATCTGAGAGGCGTGCAGATCCATGGTGATGATGTGGTCAGCCCCAGACACGGACAGCATGTTGGCCACCAACTTTGCAGAGATGGGAGCGCGGCTCTGCAATGACACGGATCACTTCAGTCACATGAAAACAAAGTCACTAAAAGACATGGATAGCTTGTCTCTATAACACATCATGTCCCATTTCATATTTTAAATGGAGGCAGTGGCTATAGTTGCATATAGGGCAGAATTCAAGTAGTGCGCCTCCCTTAAAATGGACATTGTTTTATGTTTACATTAAAAAACACAATCGTATGATAATCATGAATAAGCAGTTAATATGCGAATGCCGTAATATATTGCTGTAATAAGGCTGAATGGCAAATATTCCTGCAATAAGAGTTATCCATGTAGAAAGAACAGGGAATACAGTACAAGGTGTGATTATATGTTTGTGTTACTGCCCACCTCCCAGGCTAGGTAAAATAGACCTCCTGTAAGTCAAATGCATCCCTAAAATCAAATTCGTCTATTAGAGTATTATAAATATATTCTGTAGGAAGTCATTGGAGGGCAGATTTGAGTGCAAGGCGGAAGCCATTAATTGACCGTCTCTGAGAGTTGCTCTGTTGATCATCATCTGCACTGAAGCTACTGGTCAATACATGCAGATAGGGGTTGTGTGAGTTATAGCAGAAGTAGTTTTAGGCATCGCTGAATATGGATTCAGACCATGTCAGCTACCAATCATTTTTAGTGAGGACACAGACAATGACCGGTTCCCATGCAAAACGATGGGCCGTGGTTGAACGATGAATGAGCATGCATACGATGTTGACACGGCTGTAGGCGTGCTTAATGGCGTGAGAGAGGTAACGAGACAAGATCTCTCTCACCCCCACCTTGTCCTTCTTGTCCTGCCGGGCGTACGGGAAGCAGGGGATGACGGCGGTGACCCTGGACGCCGAGGCGATCTTGCAGGCGTTGATCATGATGAGCAGCTCCATCAGATTGTCGTTGATCTCCCCACAGCCACTCTGCACGATGTAGACATCCTCTCCACGCACACTCTCCCCTATCTCCACACTGGTGATGGTGATGATGATGATGATGATGATGATGAGACACAGCAGATGGGGGACATTCATCAGTTAACACCTTTAGACCCACAGCTCACCGTAGTGCGTGACTATGGACACCAGGAGGCACCAGGAGTAAACAAAGCCGATAAATCGCCGTCTAACAAAGGCTGTTACAACGGGGATCAACAGATGACACATCACTAAAACACTAAAATCAGCTACAAATTGGCAAATGGAGGGAGAGGAGAGGAGAGGAGGGGAGAAGAGAAGGTCGCAGACGTGGCGGAGGAAGGCCACGACCGACCGACCGACCGACACATGGCGGTCCACACACACACACACACACACACACACCATGTGCTGGACACGAATCCATGGCCCAAGCACCTGCGCTCCACTCACAGCATGACAAGACAGAACAGTCCCGTCACCCGCACACGTACACCACCATTACGACACGTCTCCATATACAAAGCGAACATCTTACCATGTCTCCTGGTTGCTAAATTTCTTCGTGACGACCTTTCCGAGCTCCAGTCCGAGGCGGTCCGCTATCTTCTGAGACAGGTCCGGATGCGAGCTGCCGCTGAATATTTTAATATTAGGCATTTTTTTGTTGTTGTGGAGAGCACACCCCCGGCCCGGGTACTGTATATGTCGGGGATATACTGTGTTGTTGGGAAATTGATGAGAAGTTGACGCACTCTCGCGAGGTAAATACGCTGCCTACCTATCCACCATTATGCCCCACGTGTGCAACTGCGCATGTCTGAAACGCGGCGCGAACGCACGTGGTGTCGTCATCGAGGCCTCGCGTCATTACGTCACCGCGTTTTCACGAGTCTACGTCATCTACGTGTCTGTCGCGCTGGAGTCTACCTTTTTAAAGGGGCCCTATTATTATATTATTATTATTATTATTATTATTATTATTATTATTATTATTATTACTACATAGTTAGTCATATTTCTAACGATAAGCTAAGCACATGACAAACACTCAAACAAAAATGTCTCCAACTATGAAAACGTGGAAAGATCATGAGTTTAATTTCAGCCACAATTATTGACTGTCTATCGGGTATCGTGGCTGATGGTTTTTTAGGCCAAGAACAAAACAGTGAATCTTATAGACTTATGTCTGAATTCAAATCAAGTTATATTTACTGTTGTAAATTAGTTCCTGAGTCATACTGTAAAACGTACTTTACTTGGCAAACCGTTGCAAGTGAGATTGGCTACTTAGCTCCTGTAATTTCATTCAATATAGGCCACTCATCATGTGATTGGTTCAGGTCACATTCTTTGGCAAGGTAGGCTATATCTTCAATATACTTTATTGCTCTTAAAACATGAGTTACTTTGTACACAGACAGAAGACGTAACAGTAACCACAAGGTCATTGACAGTAAATAAAGACAAGGATGAAAAGGTGCACATAAATAAACGGATAGATGATAGGGCTGGCACGTGAGTGAAACAGAAATACCCACACAATTTGGCGAAGCAAATAAAACATGATAGTCCTAACCACAGAAAACGTTTATCTTTCTGAATCTGGCGCGGATGAAAGAACGTAGCCTATTATTTTGTATATAAAAATAAACATGTTCCATGCTTTATACTCATAATATATCCTTTAAAATATATGCTTTGCTGTTAGCCTCTATGTTACAGGGCTTCTATAAATAAATAACTCAGAGATGTTGTCTTTTTTATTTTATAAAATCGTGAAGCGTGATTAATTTCACAAGTATTGGATGTTTTAAAAGTATTTTTCAGGCTCACAAATATTCTCTATGTACATTTCTAGTATAGAATAATACTACATTTCCATGTACAATATCCATTGCAAAACATTGTCACAGTATTAACACCACAGCCTTTCAATTTAGTGAATGCCTTTTTCATAAGAATGGGAAAATACTTTATACAAAGTAATGATACAATCACTTTCAATTTAACAATTGAAATACGACTTCAAAAGCTTCAGCTTCTCTAATGAAATTACAGCAAGTAGGCCTGGGGGGGGGGGGGGTTCATAGTGTCCAGTGAGAGAAGAAACAACAAGATGTCTGGGGTAAATAACAGCAGCGGTACACCACACCACACTGGCCAAACAGTGGAGAAGTAGAACCATGATTGATTCTGCTTTGAAACCAAGGCCGGGAATGCACCATATGAGTCCATGTTCTCCGTGGACACTTGAGCTCAAGCAAAACATATATATATATATATATATATATATATCTTTCATTGAAATCTCAAATGCAGAACACCAATCCCAATCTTTAAAACACCAGTCTCTAATACTCAACACATTTCATGATTCGTCCATCTTATATGTGAACTACTGTTTCACTTGGCACATCTGAAAGAGACAATCTGAATGCCAGAACTAAGTTTTGTCAGAATCATTCTGCAATAAAATGAAAATATCTACGACCCAATTAACCTGTGTTGCAGGTAACCTTTGCTATGAACATAAAAGTGAAATACTTAAGGAAACGATAAAAGCATGTGTGTGTGCGTGTGTGTACTGTATGTGTGCACTGAGTGTATTTATTATGTATAAACTTTGATCTTCTTACAATAATTAACAGTTTAGTCGTCTTCACTATGCGGAAAACCATCATTTAACAGTGTATCCTGGTTTTTGGCCAGCCTTTCTGCAGCAGAAGTATGATCAGACAAAAAGAGGATTTCAAAGATGAAACAGAGGTGTTAGTTTTATTAAAATACATAGAAAACTACTTTGTGTGATTCATAAATATTTGCTGCATTGCACAATCTATAACAGCACATAGAGAGCATATAGGCCTATATATCTGAAAACCTGAATTAAACAAATTGATAAACTGATAAAACCATCTCTTCTCATCTAGGGAAATTAACCGTGTGAAGTCTTCAACAGCAGCAAACGTAAAGCATTGAACTGAACATAGAGATACGACTTGAGAGCTGAGGCCGATTGCTGAAAAAGATTCTTGATTCTAGATCTAATGCCACAGAACAGATTCGCTGAATTGAGACACTTGATTCCAGTGCCATTCAGAAAGTGGCACTTTTTTTTTTACTGTGGTACTCTCTGCAAATGATGGAATTTTGCAGTTGGAATTTTGCCTTTATGCGATGACAGCAGATCTATGCAATAAACTACACTGTAAATGCATTCACTCAGTAGGCCTGTACTGTAGAGCCGCAACACAGGCATAGCTACATGGTTGGCGCAGAGCAGGTAGGTTTCTACCCTGCACTTTGATCTGCCAGGGAGGATTTTTGTATATCATCATTGTGGTTCGAATGTGTCATCAGCCAACTTCTCTTTAACCTGCTGAATAATATTGAGGTGTTTTTCTTCATAATGGTACATCAGTGACAGTCCAGCCAAGATGTACAGCACAGCCCTGTTTTGTGTTACGACAGGAAAAATTCAACAAACAAACACATCACCATCCATAAAACCAATGCCTCGAACAAGCTAGGCCTATTTCACAGAAGTGGCTACTTGATAAGCTCACCGCAGTATTATAGCCCAGAGCACATAATAATGCCTGACTATTTATTAGGATCTCTATATTTTCTCTTTTAAATTAATTAATTTAAAATGATATTTTCATACATTTATTTTAAACATAAAAGTGTATATTATTTGCTAAGAAGGTACAAGTTAAATATACATCACATAGAAAATAGTATATCATATTCACTTTCTGAAGTATTTGAATGTGAGGTGATTAGCCCTACCGGTCCTGTATCCTTTGTGCAATAATATCTTTTCAGTAAAAAAAATCTACTATTCTTCCACAGTGCCTGTAAACATGAAAGGAAACAGCTGCATTGTAAATGTTATTTGATATGGATCATAGCAAATCTTTAAAAAATGTAAACAATAAATAAGTGATGATGATGATTTGGGCAAGCACCCACCTGTACACTTGAGTCCCCACTATATCTAAGCTTGTCTTCACTGAGTGGGTAATGTCTTGATGGGTCGAGTGAGAGAGCTCATGTTACTAGTGCTGCAAATTTGAGGGCTCACAGTCTTATTTGGGAGGCTGCTTGAATGTCCCATTGACTCCTCTGCAGCGCGCAGGAGCAGAGTATAGTTGATAGCCACTTCTTCAACCTTTCTTAGCAGCTGCAGCCTTTGGTTCTCTGAACGCACACCTCGAACCAGCTTGATAAAGGTCTGAGTCAGGTCACACAACACCTGAAAGCTGGCCGTTACCACAGCGAGCATACGCGTCGGGCTCTTCTCGACACTAGCCACTCGTCGGCAGGACGCCCGGAACTCTTTAAAGAGCACCGCAAGCTCTTGCTTGTATTCTGTGACCCGTGAGGGTTGAAGGCGGGCCTCGCCTTCAGCTTGGGGACTGTTTGCGCACTGCCGCAGGATAGCTAACAACTCGTTAGCATCCAGCTGGGCGTTCAGAAAGCCATCAGGCAGGGAAAGCGTCTTCCCCTGCAGAGACTGCACTCGGGCAAGGCTCCCCTCCAACGTACCACAAGCCCGTAGGTCAATTTCCTGTGTTTGTGGTTCCTCTTCTTCCAGTTCCTCTTCCTCCCCACTGCAGTCTTCTGCATTGAGGACCTGGAGAGTTTTGCTGACCACGGGTACAGTACGTGAATCAATCTGCATTCCTGGAAGAATCTGAAGGGGGATAGAGTATGAGAGCTCATCCTTCTCACTGCTTTCATCCGCTGCCTCACATTTTCTGTAGCAGAAGCAGAATGAACAACACTTTTCCCTGTCATCGCTATCCTCACTGGGTATGGTGAGAAGCACTTCCCCAGGCCCTTCACGATTTTCACGTAAAAGCTCCTCGCCCTGAATGAAGAACACACCCTTTTTCCCCTTCCCCTCTGCTTGGTGAGATTGGGTGTGGACCGGCTCCACAGGAGTTGGAAGCCTCAGTCCTGTGGCCCTCACTCTTTCCATTTCCTTCTCGAGACTCTTTGCTTTTGGCTTGACCTCAGCATATACAGGTGTGCTGGAGCTGTTATCCACTTCCCCAATGCTGTAGCGCCTCTGAAGCTTCTTATACTGTGGTGCCCCCATGCAATCTGTTTGAGAGGCACAGGTGGGCAAGCAGAACCCCTGCTCCCCTCTGGGCTCTCTCGACTCAAGGCTGGTCGAGCGAATTCTAGTGGTCTTCAGCTCCAGGGTCTGCGGTCTCCGCGTACTGCCTTGAGTGTGAGGAGATTTGGAGACTGCAGGCGGGGTTTTGGAAATATTCCTTTCTCTGCCTCTTTGGGATATTTCTGGAGTGGAGCCGACTGGCGTGTCAGGGAGACGCATGCCTCTGCACATTCTCTTGCAGTCACAGCTGCGCCGTTGCTCCCGAGAGATTCCTGGTGCCTTCAAGACGGGACTGGTGCGAAGTTGACAAGCGCAGGGTGTACCTGAAGGTACAGGTGAGGACCCCTGGGGTAGATACTCTCCTTGGGATGATTTGGGCTTCAAAAGCTCTTCTAGGAATTCCAGCTCATACTGCCGAACCTTCTGCAGCTGAGCCCGCCGCTCGTCTGTCTCTCGCCTCATTCTGGCCGGGAATGTCGCTGACAGGAGGCTCCTGAAGCTAAGGAACGGGGCACTACGATGTGACTTCCCCTTACCACTGCTCTGCTTCTTTGAGTCACTGGCTGGTAGGGTGGACACCATATCTACAGAGGTGCTGGGGTGTGTCGGGTCATCCAAAATAGGTAATGACTTTTGGGGGGACATTTCTGTTGCTCAGAATGTGCTTTGTTCTGAGACACCTCTGTTTTACCCTCTGTTGCCTCTTTTCTCTCACATGTCTCTGAATTCACTGGCATGTGAGCGATGTACTTTGTTGGGACTTTAGGGCTGCGTTTAGCCAAAATAGGGTCTGCTCCTCCCGTTCGTACTAACGCATCTTTGCTATTTGCCAGCTGCAGACCTTTGGCTTGTAGACGTTCATCGTCAGTAGGGGAGGAGGATGGAAATAATACCATCTTCTGAATGTGTGGATCTTTGACTCTGAGGCTCTGAGGCCCAGGCTCCACCCGTACTGGGCATGTGCAGAAAAGATCATCGATTGGAAGAAGTTCATTAGAGCTTGAAGGCTTAATGGTCTCACTAGAGGCAGTCATTGCATCCTTGCAGATGTCTTTTGGGGAGGTCTGGTTGGAGGCAGTTATGTCCACAGTCAAGAGGATAGGTAAGGCTTTGGCGGTGGGGTCATTAATCGTAGGTGTAGTTATTTTGCCCTTAGTGCTTTCAGGAAGGAAAGGACATTTTTTACTCTGTTTTCCCCCGACAAATTGGATAGCTTATGATCCTTACTCCCTTGGACCTTAAATGATGGATCTGAAACTTTGAGTTCTCTAGCTGACTTAGGTGGCTCAGCAGAATTTCCTTTGGTGGATTCTGGTTTGGATTTCAGCTCTTCAGTATTCGACTGACTTTGTATAGGTTTTGGAGAACTTACCGGCTCCCCAGCAACACTTATCTTAACCGACGTATCTTGACTTGGGTTGACTTTTAAAGGTACAGTCTTGCTGAGAATAACTTGTTTAGGAAGGCAACCAGCACGGATTTGACCCACAGAGAAGGCTCCGGTACCGATGGTCTGAGCGGTACAGCCGGGAATAGCCAGAGGGAAGTCCCGCCGGCAAAAGATACGATCCTTGTTAATATGATGAGCCAGTAGGTAGGCTTGGTTCTGATGCTGTTTCATGGCAGACATCATCTCAGAGACGTCAGTCAACTCTGAGGAGTTGGTCTCATGGCCGGAGTCCAGAGAAGACTCCGGTGTAATGGCAAGCTAACACAATCAGTCCTGTGGAAGAAGAAAGCACAACACTGTCAGAGCAATATGCATGAATAACAAAGCAGTTATTATCAGAAAGCATCTTTCTACTTAAAGATGTTTAAAAATACTGCAAGTCACTAATGGACCTGTTTATATATATTTAGTTATTATACTAATACGCTATTATATGTAGTTTATTAAGTTAAAGCTACATCTACAGCTGACTCAAACCAACATTAATTTCACAGGGTAATTTCTCATTACTTTTTCTCATTACTTCATTACTGTAATTACTTTAGCTGCTGAACACTCTTTAGCCTATTTATAAATACAAATAAAACAAAACGAATAGACCTAAACCCTTCAAAATACATATGTATTGCATAAAACAATGTGTTACATATAAAAATCGAAAAAAGGTTTAGATGCAATGTAAAAGAATGTACATAGAATGTAACTGCGTAAGGTACTACTGATTATTCTGAAATAAGGGTCTTGGCGTGAATCAGTCTTTTGACCTGCAGTCTGCGTTGGCTGTTGGGGGTGATGGGGGTAGTCTTCAGAGGCTGCCAACGCTTCCAGGGCTTGCAAAGTGGAAACCAGCGCGTCATCAAGCTCCTGGGCATGATCCCGCACTGTTTCTGGTGGCCACGTTATCAATCAGGGTAACAGGCACATCTTCCTTGGCCTTTGCGACCTTCCCAGAGGCAGCCGCCGGACTGGGAGAGCACGCTTGTTCTTTCCTCTTTTAGCATTCATCCTCATCCGAACTGTTGTCCCTGAACCCTGGAGGTGGGGCGGCGATAGCAGACGTGGGTGGTTGTAGCTTCCCCCCCTCCATCGTCTGCTTCCTCTTCATCATCCTCCTCTTCGTTTCCTGGAGGAGGTATAGCCATGAGGTCCACAGCCCCAGCCCCATCTCTGGAATGCGCAGGCAGAGGAGCAGTGCTTTCCGGAGCTGCCGCAACCATTTAATACAGGGGATAGGCCCTCTGCCCGAAGCCTGGCTTGCATGAATCACAAAAGTATCGCGTGGCTTTCTGGGATTGACTCATTGTATGAGCTCGGATTCTAAAAGCTGAATTATCGACGACGGCTTTCTCCACAGCACCAGCAATTTCCTCCGTGCTCTGCATGGTGGGGTCAGACTTAGTGCGGGGCCTCTCAGGGGGATCCTGGGAAATGAAGTTTTCATTGATGTCAAGTTCAGCTTCAGCCTGTGTCTGGAGTTCCTGCATCTGCTGCTGTTCCCGCAGGTGGACGTGACACAGGCCCAGGTGTTGAGGCTCCGCAGGTACTAGGGCCCTGGATGTCCCTGGATCCCTGTGGGAACCGTCCCGTTCCTCTCCCCGTCGCCCTGAACTCGATGAGCCCGAGGCTGCAGAGCGTGGATGGGCATGGTGAGAGCCTCTGTAATCTAAGGATAGAAGTGTCAAAGCATTTGAGTGTTTAAGGAGTTATGAACTATTGGGGGTGAAGCAGATCTTGATGGGTAAGCGGAGACGGGCAGCTGGTTGTCACATGAGGCGTTGTTAATAATTCAGAGATGGATGCTGAAGGTTGAAGCTCTGTTTGAGGTTGCAAGGTTAGATTCAGGTGGAATGTGATGACATTGAGATTGAGTGAGGCTAAAGATGGAGGCAGATTGAAAGAACATTGAAAATGCAGGGACAGTACTAGTACTAATGAGTATGCATGGTGAAATCTCCAGAAGGTTTTTATCTCTTTGAAAAAGAGAGGTCGGTGACTCTTTTCCATAAATCAAGAGGGAGATGAGAGAAGAGACAGCAGAGGGCGCTATGGGATGGTGGGTCCATGGTAATCTGGTTAGAGCGGTGGGTGACTCCATGTACAGATATCAGAAGATGCAGGCTAATGTCCAAGTCGATAGAGATGGAAGGATAAAACTGTAGGTATTTACACTCATTCCATTTCCTACATTCTCCCCCCTTTCATGTCTACTGTATATTTTGTGATCAATTACAGAAGGGGACATCATTTTATATACCTGTTTTGGTCAGGTGAGAGTGACCAGGTGCCCGGAAGTAGATGGTCCGTTTGGGGTCCACAAACAGCTTGTAGTAGCCAGATATGAGACAGGCAAAGTTGCTGGCATCAGGCCACTCCATGAGCAGGACCAGAGGCTGTGGAGGGTGGCAGGGTGGGGAATTAGGAGACTATTTAGGGGACAGGCAATAGGCATTGCCTGTTCTTATTGTAAAACACAGGATTTAAAATTTGTGAATCATGTATAACTCCTATATATTTGTTGTTTTGGTCATTCTCCGCTGTATGTACAGTACATAGTCTTTTGCTTGTTATTTGTTTTCAGATGTTCTGGTACCTTTGCCTCGTGGATGGACACCTCCACCCGGGCCACACCCTGGTTCTCCCGGTAGAGCTGCACCTTGGACACGCGGCTGAACTCGGACAGCACCGTGGTCAGGTTGTTCTTCAGGTCGATCACGTGACTGATCCCGTGACGGGGACCCACCAGCAGAGTGGTGGCTGACTGTTTCTCCTCCTGGGGGGTGGGTGGAGGAGGACACATTACATCTTCGACATCAACAAGCCAAATCTGTTGAGCTTCATTATTAGTATCATGGACTGCATAACTCACAACACACAGGATATTAATATAGATGCAAACAGTATTACCATTCCAACAGTGTGAAACAGCAATCCACCGAAAGGTGAAGGTCATTGAGAACACGCATGTACTGCAGCTTCCCCTGGAGAGGTGGGACCTGGGGGGTGAATCATTGTCACTTGTTTTGTATTTAACCTTTACTTATCCAGGCAGAACACATTGAGAATTTAAAATCTTTCCCTTTTGCAAGGGTGAACCTGCAAAATAATAGTTTGAAAGATAAATGGGCCTGCCTTAGGTAGGGGGCTCTTCTTTGCGTGTAACTTTGCGTCCACTTGGGGGACACTGTCGGAGCCTACATTTACAGCCACTCGGTCCGCCTTTTATGGCTACGGTCTTAGCGTCACGGCAATAGGAAACTGTGGTGTGCTTACAGGATGATACCAATCATACTCACACATATTTTACAAAATGGCATTAGACTTAAAACAGACTGAGCATCGTAGAGAGTAGAGGTTGAAGATCAAGCGACAAGTCAAACCTGCTCCAAATGGAGGGACCGGCACTAAACATGCTATCTGTAGTGAATAATTAGAGGAGGTGACAGGCTGCACCTTGTTGCCTGATGGCGGAGGGTGCTGGTAGGTCTTGAGCAGCTGAGATAACGTCTTGCAGACATTCTTCTCCTTCACCGTTGGCCAACAGTGTCAGGGGAAGGAAGGGCTCCAGACCCCACTCTTTCCTTCACAAAAGAAACAATAATTAGCCTCCTCCTCCTCCTCGCCTGAGGAGAGCCAGTAGTGAGACTTAGTCTGCCTTACAACCTTGTACCCACTGGCTTAATAAGACCACCCCAGAGAATGTTTCAAGCATGGTCGAGCAGCTCTCCCTCGTTGGCTTTCACCTTGGCTTCCTAATTAGTTTTCAGATTGATCACTGAGAAAAGGTATAATTTCATAAAGCAATGGTCATTTGTCTCATTATGAACCCGAGGAACATGATTACTGAGTAATTAGGTTTTTAATACGAGGCGCAATTAATTATTAATCATTGAGATTCTATTTAATGAACAAAACTTTGCAACGGCGCTAACTGATACGAGAGCACAGATAGTGTTAATGGAATCAAATGGGAAAATTGAATGCATCACTTTCGGTTCTGTGATTTCACACAAGAGGGACTTCAGGGCCTGCATAATAACAGTGGTCATAACTTACTCCACGTGCTTGAGTGAAATCTTCTGGTTGGGCCGAGCCGAGGACACAGTGATGTAGATATGGAGGCGGCCAATCGCAATGTGATGTCCGATTTCCAGTCCATTCCGAAGCGCTCCTGATGACGTCATTGCGGACTCTGTGTAACACATTACAGCGTTGACCGTGTCATTCAATTTCCAGGTAAGCAACTTCCATGTCGGGAAGCTTGGTGATTGGTGATTGATTTGATCAATCGAAGCACTT
>PIJE02000011.1:1189072-1211572 GCA_002895965.2 Coryphaenoides rupestris | reverse complement strand
TTCAAATGAAATCATATGAAAGTAATCATATGAAACCTAAAAGGACAACTGCGTTCAAATATTGAATACTGAGATAAGCTTGTACCACAGCATCCACCATCAGTGGAGACACAAGAGAACCCATATTTCCTTGCTGAATCCATGTACTATATTATGTATATTTATGTGTTGATTTAATCATTAGGATGAATTTCGACCAAAGAAAATAAGGTTGATTCTGCGACTTGTACATTTGGACAACAATGGAAATGTGTGTCATCGTAAGATAGATGTTTTACAAGGGCACACAACTTGGGCTTGCTGTGTTGGCATGACAGCAGATATGGCGTTCAAATGAAAACTGAAATGTTTTCTTGTGACTACTCTTGTTGTTTTGTGTCTCAATACTTTGGGGAAAACCCTGCAATTCCATGATAACATGCTGCTGCTGCTGTTCTATACGCTCATATGAAATGAATGAATTGGACCTGTGTATCACAAAGCCAGAACGGAAGCATTCATTCCTACCGAGGCCTCTCATATATTAATATCAAGATATCGCAAAAATACAATACAACACATGTGTGCCGTATAGAGTGTCATCGGGGGGGGAGAAGGGGAGTGTGAAGGAAGGAAGGAACCGACAGGGGAACAGGTCTTCAGGGAGAGGAGCAGCAGAGAGAAATGATGGGGAGGAGGATGAGGAGGAGGAGGAGGGGGAGGAGGAGGGGAGGAGGGGGGGAGGGAGGAGGAGGGAGGAGGATGAGGAGGAGGAGGGGGAGGAGGAGGAAGATATGGGGGGGGGGGAGAAGGGGAGTGTGATGGGGGACAGGAAGGAACCGACAGGGGAACAGGTCTTCAGGGAGGGAGCAGCAGAGAGAAAGGATGACGGAGGAGGAGGATGAGGAGGAGGAGGAGGAGGAGGAGGAGGGGGAGGAGGTGGAGGAGGAGGGGGAGGAGGAGGAGGAGGGGGAGGGAGAGGAGGAGGAGGGGAGGAGGAGGAAGATAAGGGGGGGGGGGGGGACGTATAAAGGTTGTATTACCTGGTGGGGCTGCAGCACAGTGAGAACAATAGAGTCTTTGCAGCGTCTATCCAGGGACAAAAGAAAGGGAGGGAGAGAGAGAGAGAGCGAGAGAGAGAGAGAGCGAGAGAGAGAGAGAGGCAGAGTGAGAGAGAGAGAAAGCAGAGAACAGAGTGGGTGAGATAAGACGCATGGAGAGCCGTGGTATTTGGAGAGGTTATCCTGTTTTTCTTCATTTTGTTCATTAAAAAAAAAAAAGAAGAAGTTTCTGTCTCTGCCATTTCCTTTTTTCCCCCTTTTTTCCCCCTCCCCCATCCTTCTCCTGTTCCCAGACCTCCTCACCCCGGGGTAACGGTGATGATGCAACTCATGGTCACCAATAGAAAGGAGGAGAGCTTTTGTTTTCTATCCTTCATCCATTCATTCTTTTTTTTACCACTCCACCCTCACTTCCTCCCTCCCTCCCCCATTCCCCCATTCCCTCCTTCCCCCCCCCTCCCTCCCTGCCTCCCATCCTAAGGACTCCATAGCCAGGGCCCACCCTCTGTGCCTATATAGCCTCCCTCTGGGGACAGTAAAGGATGTTACCTTACAAGGTCTATGACTCTCTCCCGGGGCGCCTCGCTCACCGGCTCCTCGTTAATGGCCAGGATCTGGTCGCCGGGCAGAAGTTTCCCGATGGAAGGACCGTCTAGAAAGACCGGAACACACCCACACACGCACACACACACACACACACACACACGCACACACACACACGCGCGTAAACATGACGTGAGGAACACTGCAATTTGAGTCCTCATCACAGGAAAGCAATTACCCGTGTCGAGTGCTGCAGTCGCTGCCCTACACACCACCCCGGTCTCTCCCCTTGCACACCCACCCACGCACCAATTCGCCCACACACACAAACACACGCGCACACACACACACACACACACACACACACACACACACACACACACACACACAGACACACAGAGACACACACGCGCGCGCGAGTGTAACTGACCGGTGAAGACGGAGCGCACGATGACCGGTCGCTGGCTGCCTGCGATGAAGCCGAAGCCTTGGGTGGGGTGCCGCTGGACGGTGACCTGTCGCGCTACTGTCGAGCCAAAAGTCAAGCTGCCATTTTCCATAGCATCCAGGCTCTCCTCTAGCGTGGCAGAGCTGCAGGCGGGCGTATGTACAGAGAGGCAAGCCCATCTCCGATCAGACCGTGGTCCTTATGAAACGGCTGTGTCTTTGAAAACATGGTATGGGCAGGGGGGCCAAACTCAGGGCTGTAACAGACCAAATGCTACTTAGCGGGGGCTGGACTAACAAAATACTTGATTGAAGATCATATGCGCAAGATTTAAAATGTCTCATTACCTTAATTAAACTAGTTAAATGAGGAATATACACAAGGCTAGAGTCTGCGAGATTTAGGTCAACTTGTTTTATTCCTTTCTCATGTTTCTAATATTCCTCTCTAACACCTGGAGCACAATTGGAGTTCCTGTGTCATGGTTGACTGAAAAGGGTGAGCAAACTCCGAAAATGCACTTTACAACTTGTGCAGCTTAGTGGTTATTATTATTTTTGTGTGATCGTGGATAAAGTGTAGAAATCAGTAATAAAGAAGAAATCAATCCATTTTATAAAATTGCCTCAGGGGCCGGATTGGATCGGCTCGAGGGCCGCATCCGGCCCCCGGGCCGCATGTTTGGCACCACTGGGTTAACGTTTGATGAGGAAGTGAACGCAACATTTAATAGGATTGAATGGGGCGGGGCGGGGGGGAGGGGCATAGAGGCTCGATATCAAAATCATTCACATCGCAGGACTGCCTGCTACTGTATATTGTAAAAGTCTTTATGGAATCCTCAGTCTATATTTCAACACGTTATTTCAGTGCACGGTGCACTGTGCACGGTGTGGCTTTAGCCTGCGTGTGTGTGTGTGTGTGTGTGTGTGTGTGTGTGTGTGTGTGTGTGTGTGTGTGTGTGTGTGTGTTACCTGTCACATGCGTTTGTGTGTCCATCCTGGACCTCGGCCATCCCCTGAGAGGAGGGAGGGGCATCAGGGAGGGTTGGACAGCAGCTGCAGTGTCTCTCTGATACCCAAGTATATCTACAGAAACGACACACAATGATGACAAGATTATTATTGTTGTTCTGATTATTTGACATGGAACTAGTATGTTGCATTATAAATACATTATTCATGTATTCCTTCAGCTGGATGTAATTTGAACAAGAGGTCGATCATATTGGGTCAGGTTGATTTAGATGTAAGATAGCAGAATGATTTTCTCCTATTTTGTTATCCTATCATTTCTGTGATTGCATCTGTCTGGTTGATCATTTGTAGAGTGAGGAACATGGAAGCATGGGGAAGATCATCTTTTCCTCAAGTATTTTCCTTTTATACGTCCTGGCACGTAGAATATAGCACTGAGCACTGTGTAGCATCTTGTATGTTCTTGTATGTCGCGGCACCTAAACGTAGCACTTCGTAGCATTGTGTAGCATATTATCCTAGCTATCTTGCTGTTTACCAACATAGGGTTAACCTAGCAATTATGAGTGCTTGAAAACTTGATCTATTCAAATCGTGCTATTCTGTAACGTCACAATATGTTGTTTCACTCTTTCCACAAATGTACGGATTGTAAGTCACTTTGAAGAGAAGCGTCTGCCCAGTGGCCTAAATGTTAACATCAATCATCATCATCATTTATTTTATTTAAATCCTCGGAAAACACATTGAGTGCCGAGGTACATACAACACAAGCAAACACAAACTAAAATCAAATAGCAATAAAAGAGAAATACATAGCTATATTAATAAATAACAATAAAATAAAATACAACAAAACAATAAGAACAATATGAATAAGAACAATTAAAAAATAAATAAAAGCAATGACAATTGATACGTTTAGCAATTAAAACTTGGAATTCTCTCAGTCTCAGCGGACTAATGAGGATAACTTCAAGATTTGTTGAAGCATATTCCATAATGTTGCATAAGTATGAGGGGCACAGTCACAAAAAGCAGTTATTCCGAACTAATCTTTAAAAATAAATAAATAAAATGTAACAAATGTTTGGGACCTGCAGGGTGAGCCATGATTGGGATCAGGTACAATGGCTACCAACATTCCAAAAAAGCAGGTCTGGGAGATGGGGGGGGGGGGGGGGGGGGGGGGCCTTTGTGCAAAATAGCTTCATAAATAAATAAATAAAAACAAATGCTGATCCCTGATCAATGAGTTGCTCTTGAACTGAAGCAGGATTTTCAATGAGCTACTTAAAAAAAAATGTTTTTGCCAAAGATCTTCTTGGGCTCTAGCGATCTTGCATCTTTGGCACGATGAGGAGGAGAGGTCAGCGGCAGCTTATAAAAACGCCGCCGTCTGCAACAGAGACATTGGCGTCGTACCAGTGATATTTACTGTGACTGCGCTTTGTGCCTCTCTCCACCACGGTAATGCTGTAAATGCTCGATCACAATCTCAGGAGAAACTCACCGTGGGGGAAAACGTGATGATTACTGCGTTGGCACAAACCGCAACTCCATTGCTGCAGCTCACTGAGCACGATCGGTAAACAGTCAATATATTTATATATATGGCATTTTACATTTAAAAGACTGTATTTATGGAAAGGCATGTAATAATTTTAGCCAAGCACTGCACACAAAACCTGTATAACGCCCACAAGTGCGAGTTACAAATAGATGTTTGATCAAATGGCTTCGGGGCTGCTAATGTGAATGCAAAACACCCATAAGAATCTATATGCACGACATACAAGATTGATGAATTTGATTGATTGATTTCTTTATTTTTTTAACTATCCTCCTTCTCGCTGAGTGACTCACTTGAACATTGAGGGCGAACGCTCACAGACAATGAGATATGGTGTCCGGGGACATTTCAAAAACACACACACACACATACACATACTCTTTCTCTCCTCATCTTTCTCTCTCTCTCTCTCTCTCTCTCTCTCTCTATCACACACAACACACACGACAGACACAGAGGCATTTTAGAACTCTGTCTTTGATAATCAATACATGACATCTCTGATTTACGATTAGTAAAATTAGTAGAAAATATCAGCTGCCTTCCTAGTTTATAAATCAGCATCAAAAGTAGTCCTCACAAAGCACTTTAGATGAACCGTCTTAAGGTCTGATGATTGCAGACAAGCCAAAATGTTGGGTGACACCGTGTTTACAATTTCCATTCGCTATCAAATCTTATTTCGACCAATCATGTTGTGGGGGGGGGGATTCCATGTAACCTGCAGCAGATTACATGGAACAGGTCTGGGACTTGGACTGGGAACAACCTGAGCCGTCGAACAGCAATAACGTGATATGGCCGACCATTCATGTCGGATCCGAAGACGATTGATAACTAAAGCGATAGCATATATTGCCTAGCCCATTGTTTGTATCCCTCCTTGGCCAACAGCAAACGGCCCAGCACCAGTATCGGTAAAATAAATCTTTCCATGGGAAGACAAGCTAAAACATCCTATTTGGACATTTCTGAGATAAAGGTTCTATAAATATATTACAAGATAAACTCATTCGAGAGTGCAAGAATCTTTTCAGAAGACAATTTAAACAAATACAGGAATACACAATGCCCAGTCTACTTTACGTTGTCAAACTTCTGGATCCAAGCTTCCAAGCTTAGCATCAAAGGTGCTCCGTGGTTATGGAACGCGGGTTCCGGCTGGTTGGCAGGTAGCTGTGCCGACCACACACTAACAAGGGTTTTTGATGAGAGCCATCATCAAAGTGATGACACTTTTCCTCTTCCTCTTCTCCACTTTTACCTTTTCCTCTTCTTCTTCTCTCTCATCTCCCATCTCTCTTTCTTTTTCTAATCATGCTACCGCTTCTGCCCACCCCACCGCCCCCCTCCTCCCCTCCCTCCTCCCCCACTCCCCCATCCCCCCCCTATCTAATTAGTGCTTCTCACATCTGACAAGAAACACTGGTGACTGCAGCCATTCCATCAGCCGTGTTTGTTGGTCATTATAACCCACGGCCATCATATCGATATGATATATACAGAAAAACAACCTCCAATTTTCACAATAATTACCAACACAACGATCCCCATCTTGTCACATCACATCATTCACCCCTGCTTATAGCGTTGTCTAAAAGGTCCTTATCTTCTTATCTCTGGCACTTTTTTCCCCACACTTTAAAAGGGTTGAAAACTCCTCATCATCATTTGCAGCTAAACTCAACTTGTAATACCTCTATTCAATGAGCTGCTGACCTGTTTAATTTATAGTCATGGCAACAGGTGTGCCCCCCCGCAAGGAACATCTTAAATCTGCAAAAGCTCATCATATAACTCAAGTACGGCTGACACACACAGACACACACACACACACACACACACACACACACACACACACAGAAATAAGGTGTCTGGGTAAATGTGTTGAATAGAAGCAGAAGAGCTCTGTATCTGCAAAGCTAAAGTCACCATTTAGTCATGGGTCGACCTTTACAGAGAGAGCGAGACCGAGAGAGAGAGAGAGAGTGAGAGAGAGAGAGAGAGAGGAAAGCGAGAGGGGTTCTGTCGAGAGATGTTCCCAGAGGCCTCCCCGTTGCTATGGTGACAGCGCTTGCCAGTATGTTAAGGGCTGGTAGTGGATGAAGGAGATAGTGTGTAGTGTAGACTTCATCCACCCTCCTCCCCTACCCTCCCACCTCCCTCGTCCCTCGTCCCCCCTCCCCTCTCTCCCCTCCCCCCTCAGTCTCACAGCCACTGGGAGGAGACCCCGGGCAGCATCTCCTTGGGCACAACAAGACCAGAGAAGAAGTCTTCTCTCTCGCAAATGGACAGCCACTCTCAACCAGCAGACCAATGGCCTTAACGCTCTCTTTCTGGTCGCGGGGGGGCGAGTCGGGGAGAGTGGGAGCGGGTAGGCTGACCTTTAGGCGTCACTCTCAGGATAACTTCAACCGGATGTCTCAACCTGGTCACCCCATTTCCCCCCCATCACCATTTGTGGGGGTCTAAGAGACTAATGGGGGCAACAATTTGTGAAATTGGTCCAAATTTGAGAAAGATCATTTTAGCCGTCAGACACCAAATGGCTGTATGCCACTGTTCGTCCACTAAAAGTGCTTGTTGTTTGCCCCTGACAGGCTGAGATTGTAGATTGTAAGTGTCTGACAACATTACAGAAAGGATCCTCGCGGGGAAATAAAACGTGCTTGTGTCTAAAATTGTGTCGAACAATTATGTCTCTGAAACCTCCCGCAAGAATTTGTTGTTGTTGAAGGAGGTGGAAATGTAAGTGGGAGTTGGAGAGGGGAGTGTTGGGCAGAATAGTTTTGTTGCGTTGGACTACAGAAAGGGTTGCTTAGTGTTGCCTAAAATATCTTCAAAGTCATGGCTGAATTTTAGCGATTTTTTCACAATGTGGATGAGGCCAGATTTCAGAGCCAGACTTCTCCCAGGCATGACTTGGTTAGACACAATAACAAAGAAGAAAAGTTGTATTTCTCGGTCGGGATTCTGTTCTCAGATGCTTAGAATAGAAATCTGAGCGGCTCGGTGGCAAAAAAAAATGCACTTTTAGAGTACGTACATCGCCGGGGTTACATTGCAGAGGTTTCTTGGCTGACGACTGAAGCACGCTCGCTGAAGATGTACTGGACCAATTTCAAAAACTGCAGTCCGCATTAGTCCGTTAGACCCACAATAGTGTCCACACCTTACAAAGGAACATCGTATTCCCACCTCGCAGCAGTGGACAAGCAACGTGAGCAATAAGGGGTCTTACAGTTCAGTGTTTTCGCCTGCTGTCCAAGGTGCTCGTCTTTAGTAAACAGAACAATTAAACGTTGGATTCCTTTTGGACGACTAAAATATTCAACCTCGTTAACCCGCATGTGATCCATTTCTCAATATATTTTGCGGGAGGCACAATGGAGAGGGCGGGAAGAGACCCCGGGTGGGTTTGTACGTTGGACGCTGGATGTGCCGATGAAATATGCACGGAGGAAGGGGGGGGATCAAATTAGTTCTGAGCGAGAGCAAAGATGAAGGTCATCCTATGCATTACACGTGCTAATTATAACGTCTGTGAGCCGGCAGTGGGGATGAAGCCATGCGGTGGGGAGAATAGCTTGTGTGGACTATCGCTGCACGTGCTTCATTTCATACGATGTGAATCTCGCCGAACGCGACGCGGTCCCTAATGAGAAACAGCCTATTTACTCAGCTTGGGCCGCTTACTCACGCAACACTGATTGTATCATTTATGATTGCCTTTTCCTTTTTTTGTGAGTAGACTTTCATTTGCATTTTTTAGACTGTCAAGGCCAGACGTATGCACATAAGTACAAAGTGTCTTCAGGGCCCCCTTTTGGCATTGTTCTTGAGTTTTGTAATGCATTTTTCAAAGATTTGAAGTGTGTTCGTTTTCAACTGTGAGAAAGTGTGCTGTGCTGGAACGTCTAATAAGTATTGATAATGTTGTTGCCTTGCCTCATTTGATTGGCTATCTCAGTGCCTCAAAAGTTCTCATAAGCAATTTGTTATGCCGTTGAACGTCACATAAAATAAAGCATTTAGCAAATTAGACTTGCAGACTAAATATCGCATGGATTCACACCTAAGTTTCAACAAAATCACAAGATAAACCAGACTCCATTTGAACCTCTGACGTTTGCCACTGTTAGTTGTACACAGTAAATGCGCTATATGTAACACATTTACTTTACTAAATCATAAAATGACCATGATTATGTCTTCAGAGATTAAGGAAACATGCTAGGTAGAAACACTGGCTTCTCTGACAACAATGCTACAGCCAGTATGTTCTCCTTTAAAACTGTGCTTTCCGGGTCAGAACATCTGGTTTTGTATTGGTCGGTGTGTTTCGCTATTCTTCCAGTTGACTCCTAGGTTGCCAGGTTTGAGATGTTGCGATTGGTTCATCTTGCATGCTCGCTTCTTACATCCTCAACCTGGCAACCCATGTGTTACGTACGGTGTTCTGTATGTATACATGTTGTAGGCCTTCATGTCTTTTTGGTTGTGTTTTGTGTTGTTGGTTTGTGTTGTTCTGTCTCCCCCTGCTGTTTTCATTCTCCTACTTCTCAGATGTGCGCACCTGGTTCCAGTCATCAATCAAATCAATCACCACCTGTTCCGGATCTCCCATCAGCCATTCCCCACCCTTTAAATGGTTATTTTTGTTTGTGGGGGGTTTGGGTTGAGCTGTGGCAGAGCGCTTGTTGGTTGTTTATTGATTTATCTTTAATTATGGAGTTTCCACTGTGTGGTATATTTTGTTAACCATTTACTTTAGTTGTTAGCAGCCTACTTTTTGTATTGTTTTATATTAGTTTTCTGGTTTTGCACACAGGGACAAACGAGGATAGGTAAGATACCCTGGGTCTACATATCACACCCACGGAGATTTACCTTTTTGTTAAAACATCAGTTTAGAGTGAGCACCACCCGCTGTACTTTGGGGTGCTTAGCACCTGTAAATGGGGGCGGGGTTATGTTTAGTTTTTGTATTATTTGGTGCCACTGATCGTCCTCTTTAATCCCTGTGTTGCCTGTCTGTAAATAAATACTTTTCTATTTTGCATATTTGGTTCCTGGTTTTGTGTGACTGCACCCTCACTTGCTCAACCGGTTGCCTTATGTTGCGTCCTTCTACTCTGAGCCACCAGGGGGCGTAACACCATGTGAGCTTCGAGCGTGGGCTGGTGGAGACAATTCTCTCCAATATTGTCAATTTCAACTGCAGTACCCATTTGAAACACTCAGCGTCAGTGTTAAATACAGCACCTTTAACCTTAACCTTTAATTATGCAGGTTTAGTAAAACATAAAATGCTAATCTATAATAATGCAGAATAATCTTATCTTGTGACTTAATGCAATATCATGGTACTATAGATGTCTGCTTTTTCTCATTTCAGCCCACCGACTGAAATTAGAACATGTTAATGAGCAGCAGAGCAGAACAATATCAAATGCTGCTGTAAAAGATTCTATTGGACTTCAATAGCGTTGTCAGTCAGTCAATGCAATATTACACTTAGTGTGTAAACACCAGAGGGGCCGCTTGACTCCATTTATCAGAGGGAAGAATCATTTCTCAGTTCATTCTTTTATTTGCTAAGTTCCATGTCACTGAATTTGGGGGGGGTCAGTGGGGTTAAGAGGAAAGAATTGTTTGTATTCACTGGCCGGGGGGATGTGTTGCACTTTAAACTTGGACTGATGCCTTGTTGTGGGTGGTCTGTGATATGCACCACTGGAGCCTTCTGTAGACCGCAGATGTCACACTGCTTTGATGAGACCTTAAAACGACTTTGCAGAAGATTTGAAGTGTAACTGCTGTTCCAAAAAAAGGGGCTCGTTTCAAAACATGATCATTCTGACTGCCTGGCATGATTACTAATTGTAAGAATCGTGCCATATGGTCTCGGAACACGGTATGTTAAATTGTTGAACACGCGTGTTTGTTTATCATTAAGATGCAGTTATGCTGCACTAATGAAGATGATGTGTCTCCGGCGCAGGTTATTTGCGGCTCGTTTGGGTACACATGAATGTATTTTGTTGCATAACTGTTACTAGGCAATGCAATTATATGACATAATGGGCGAGAACAGTCTCAAGATGGAACATGGGCCTGCCTTAATAAGCAACGCATATAGTGGGTGCTTGATGATCCAAATTCAATCAAACTAGAAATAGCACCCAACTCAAAGAACCATATCTTATTTGTGTTGAGTTCATGGGTTCTCCTCCTAATCAGATTAATGAATGTAATAAATATATACGCTTCACCGGGTTTATTGCAAGAGACGCCATGTTGTGAGGTATTACGCAAATCCAATTGTCGGTGGCCAGTTGACAGGCGTTCTAATTAGTCTGCAGCACCACATGTGAAAGGTTGGACTCCCATCTGTTCACGTTGAAACAAGTCTGCCTGAGCTAAGTGTCTGAATCACATAAAATGCTGTAATGTGTGTAAATGATTTGTGCAGCACGTTTTTATACAGGCTTTCTTTGTGTCCATTGTTAAACAGGGTTTGCACCTGTGTGCAGTGTACAGTTGATCAATGTACAGTGGCAATCACTTATTTAACATACAACTTCACATAACTGATACATGAACCTACATGATGCGTGTTCCGTGGCTTGCAGCCTTCTAGAGGCAGTCAAAGGTCAAGATGATGTGTGTTTGGCTTTGCATATTATATTACATTTACATTTTCGCAGATTCAATCAAACCAAATAAAGACCTGTCAGAAGCCGGCAGAGGATTTGAGTTTGTTCTTCATCTGCTCATCCTCCTTCATTAGGATGTTGCAGAACTGACACATAAAGCCCATGTGCTGTAGAGGCAGGAGCAGAGCACAGATGCGATCTACAGCCATAGCCACAGAAGACGTCGATGGAAAATCAATAGCGTGTTCTGGAAATCAGAATCAGTGGCAGCCAGTGAGTAGGGAGTGCCCCCGTGCACACCACTCCAATGCACATTGTAATTAAATGCAACCTTGAATGGCAAAGTCTCTGTCTTCTCACAATATTCTCCACTGCCCGTCTTTCTCCTTGACAGAGAAAGGTCCAATAACACAAGACGTATTACTGCAATCCTGTGTGTGTGTGTGTGTGTGTGTGTGTGGGCTTCAGGGCTAACGCCTGTTGTATTCCCAGAGGTTGAAGTCAGCAGCAATGATTGCAACTGAAAGATTACCTTGCAAAAGCAGTCCGGAGTCGATGGGCACACATATACAATTTACACGTGTAGTCCCCTGATACCACTGGCTTAATGAACACATGGACTCCAAGTCGAAAATGAACAGATGTTTCGGATTGTTTGTGTTTGTGCGATTTTTAGTTGTGCCGATGGGAAATTAGGATAGGATGAAGATGCCTGTAAATGATGAAGTCATTAAACCTTGAAGAAGATCAGTCATGTAAACACCATCAAAAGAAGAATATATTGACTCACAGAATTATACTTATTCATATTTTGGGGAAAAATCAATCTCAATCTATCTGCAGGAAGCACAGTCAAATTGTTGCAAAGATTGCAAACATTCTACTTTTGATTGTAAGAGTTATAATCTTGGCGCCTCATGAAAAGCACATGGCTCAGGGTGGTCTGCTAACTGCCAATCTAAACCACAATCTGGAGATTAGCACGTTCTCAATGAGGCTATTCTGGAGCTCTGAAATGTGATGCAGTTTGCAGCTGTTGCAGTTTGCAAGAGAGTTTGTGGAAACTATTACTAAGACACAAATAAAACGATTCGTTCTTTTTTTTTGTGCTAATTTCAGCTCTGGGTGATCAAAACACTATTTTGGTAGATTTTTGCAATGCCCAGTTTTCCCCAAATGTAATGTTGTACGGAGTAGTTTTGGTTATAACGATACAGCAAGGGTGCTCAGTACTGGTCTGATTCATGGCTTTGGTTGTTGTGAGGGCATTTCCCACCACACCTGTTGGAGTGTGGATAAAGCCTTTGGGGGGGGGGGGGGGTTACATACGTGTAAATTGCTGAATATCGCGTCACAGATCGCGGTTCTTCAAACACAAACACTGTGTCTGTGTCTGCCTGGGGATAGGCATCAGCAGGCAACCTTCAGCATCACAATCTGTTAGCGTGATGCTACAGTCTCTCCACACACTGTACTGTGTTAAGCTTCCCTGGACAAACAAAGCAAAAAGCCTGACACATTTTTTGATCCCTGGAAATCCGCCAAGCTGTCGCCGTCTTAGTGATGGCTGAGTTGATTGTAGCCGGTTGAGCTTCATAGCCCTCGACAATTTTGTATTTATCCTCAGTTGGCTTCTGAGCGAACCCCTCCTCAATATTTATACAGCTTGTTGTTGAGGGGGATTTGGAATTTGTGAACACAAAATGGATTTGAAAGGCTTATTCACTGAGATAGCCAATCAAATCGTGCCATCAACACACACCAAATAGCCCAATCGCATTCACCGGGGCCTGCAGCCAGGGCCGTTGGAATCTAGCAGATCAACACAATCTCTGATAGGCCATTGAAGGATGATAAACTGTGAACTCGACTCAAAGACTACACTGGCCTGCAATGAGTTTGCGCTGGCCTTGGAATCAAAATATTACCAAAACAAGCTCCTCTCGGTGTGGCCGTTCTGTGTCCTTATTTTCCTCACTCCTTTTGCACTCCTATCAGGCAAATGTTGCTCACAAAAGTAAAAGGCAACCCGTGGCACAACCACACTGTGTTTTCACCCGTTTTTTATTCCAACTCAATGTGGAGTCTTTTTTTTATTCACTTTCCCTCGCTGTCAATCTGGGCACTTCCCCCCCCCCTGCCATTTCTGTCCAAGACACCTGAGCCTTGCAAGAGGGGAAGTCGCTCTTACTGGCTACCCTCATCTCGGCTGTCTGGAGCCCCCACCCCCCGACGCCCCCCCGACACCCTCCCCCTGCACACCCAGAGTTGGACACGATGCTGGGCTCCGATCATTTTGCTCCTCTTGGTAAAATGGAGTAAAGACGAGTCCATCTGCCCGGCCTGTCTTTCATCCAGACTGAGTTAACTGACCTGCTTGCTGCCTACCTGCCCGTTTTAAGTGCCTGCCTGTCTGCCTGCCTGATGACCTGCCTGCCTGCCTGCCTGCCTGTGTGCCTGTCTGCTTGCCTGCCTGCTGACTTGCCTGCCTGTCAGCCTGTCTTGCCTGCCTGTATGCCTGCCTGCCCGTCAGCCTGTCTTGCCTGCCTGTATGCCTGCCTGCCCGTCAGCCTGTCTTGCCTGCCCGTCTGTCTGCCTTGCCTGCCTGCTGTCTTGCTTGCCTGTCTGTCTGCCTGCCTGCCCGTCTGCCCGTCTGCCTGCCAGACAGTGCTCTCCTCTCCTAAATGGTTTCCCTACTGAGGCCAGATGGCATTCATTAAGGAAGGGCTGATAAGTGATTTCTCACTTTAGCTTTCAGAACTCATTGCCCACCTAGAGATGCCGCCCCCCCCCCCTCTCTCTCTCTCTCTCTATCTCTGTCTCTCTCTCTGTCTCTCTCTCTTATATGAAAATGGATGGTGCCTGTTGGTGACGGCTGCATGTTGCCGCGATGATTGATGCGGTGCATGGAGAGAGGGAGCCCAGCCACTCTGGGCTGTAATCTGTGCGCGGAGAATTTCCCCTGAATGTTTACAGAGAGGTGAACAGTCATTTAGCCTCCCTCCCCCTTTTCTTGTCACGCCGTCCAATTAGCTGCTCTTATTTGCGCCGTATAATCCTGCTCGCTGGTGAACATGAAACAACCTGGCCGGTGTTGAAGCACAGTCATGGTGGGCCGACGGTAGCCAAACTGCTAATATGCTGTGCACACACTTGTCGCGTGCGTGTGTGTGTGTACGTGTGTGTGTGTGTGTGTGTGGGTGTATGTGTATGTATATTGTGTATGTGTGTGTTTGTATGGTGTGTGTGTGTGTGTGTGTGTGTATATATGCGTGTATGTATGTGAGTCTCTATGGTGTGTGTGTGTGTGTGTGTGTGTGTGTGTGTGTGTGTGTGTGTGTGTGTGTGTGTGTGTGTGTGTGTGTGTGTGTGTGTGTGTATGTATGCCTATGTCTCTACGGTGTGTGTGTGTGTATGTATGCCTATGTCTCTACGGTGTGTGTCTCGACGGTGTGTGTGTGTGTGTGTGTGTGTGTGTGTGTGTGTATGTGTATTTATGCCTGTGTCTCTATGGTGTGTCCCCCGGATGGTGTGTGTGTGCGTGTGTGTGTGAGTGTGTGTGTGCGTGTGTGTGTGTGTGTATGTATGCCTGTGTCTCCATAGTTTGTGTCTCGACAGTGTGTGTGAGTGTTTGTGCGTGTGTGTGTGTGTGTGTGTGTGTGTGTGTGTGTGTGTGTGTGTGTGTGTGTGTGTGTGCGTATGTATGTGTGTGTATGTATGCCTATGTCTCTATGGTGTGTGTCTCAATGGTTTGTGTGTGTGTGTGTATCTGCCTGTGTGTGTGTGTGTATGTATGCCTGTGTCTCTATGGTGTGTGTCCCGATGGTGTGTGTGTGTGTGTGTGTGTATTTATGCCTGTGTCTCCATGGTGTGTTTCTCGATGCTGCGTGCGTGCGTGCGTGCGTGCGTGCGTGCGTGTGTGTGTGTGTGTGTTTGTGTGTGTGTGGTGACTTGAGGGCGGCATGCAATAATAATGACTATAAGCAGCAATGTACTTTGCTGCATCAGCACCACTTGTAGGTGCTGTTTATCCACGGCTGTGCACTGCAAACCACATACTGCACAACCAATTTAGACTTGATCTTCATAAGGACACTGGAGGACACGCTTTGGACGCAGTACACACCTGGCAAATAAAAGTTTGTAAACAAACAAAACTCAAAGGCTCTCTGCTCCACTTTCTTCCCGGCACTGCTACGATAAAACTCTGTCTCCTTGTCGGGTTCGTGGGGTTCGAGGTTCAACGAAACAACCGAAGCGCTGAACTGGATCTGAAGTGCGTGTCGCCTCTTCTTCTCGATGGAGTTTGTTGTGACCTTGAGAAGGACAAGGCGTGGCGTTTCCCTTGTCCCTCCAAATTCAATCCTACACAGTGAGGTCTGAAACGTTTCTGAACAGGACAGACATTCTCCTTGATCTATCTCTATCTCTGTATCCCTCCATTCATTATATTGGGAGGACAGCTGCATAAGCCATAAACCGTCCATATTTTTATTTGTAGTCTTTCATTTCCGTAACGTTTGGGAACTATTGTGTTTCAGGCACATTTTCCATTCATATTTTGCACCACATTTCCTTTGCTCCAGGTAAAAAAAAAAGGTAATAAACTCAGCCATGTGTCAGCTGTGAATATATATTGCATATTGTTATGATGATGTTGTATACTGTATATTGTTATTGTTATTTTCAATCTGGACCGATGCCGTGTGTGTTTCAACTTCTCTCACGTGGCTGTCGCAAATCCGGCTGTGTTGAACAGTGCTGTCATTTCCCGATATGTTATTGTCCAATTAGTGAAGCCTTGTTTGCACAGAGAGCCCAGAGAATTCTGTCGCTGGCCCAGTGCTGTCGAGTGCTACCGACTGGGGTTAAACACCAGAGAATGTCCACGGGTAAACATTTGCACGGTAGATTTCAGAGCAGAGCCTGGGAGTAAGCCATGTTTGTATGTAACCATTAACTTTATGAGCTTTAAGCGCATGCATAGCACTTGACCCCAAAGCTATTGGTAACGAACCAATACAATTTTAGGCGCTGCGAGCTCAAATGTTTGTGGAGAGATCGTGCAATTACCCTTTTGAAGATTTGGCGGGGAGTGGTCCTTCTGCGGGGAGAACAGATCTGTTTGCAGGGAAGATAAATGACCCTTCAGTCCACAACAAAGTGATGTGTCTGCCCTCTGCTATGCACCGCTCCCAATCCATTTGTTTTACCTTCTGCTATACAAAGCCGCGCCGGGCATATTATCCTCTGAAAGCCCATGTCAAAAGTCCACACGAGAGAGAAATGAGAGCTTTTCGGCTCTTGCCACAGACAGATTTGTTGACGGGAGAGAGGCAGGAGCTGACAATTCTCCAGAAATGTAATTTAGCGGTGGACAACATGACCATCTAACAAGCCCTCCCAAACGGTGGGGTGTAGTGGTGGCGGCGGTGGTGGTGGTGGTGGTGGTGTGGCTGGATGGATACGATATGTTTGATTTAGATCTGTGGGGCCCGAAGCAGTCTAACACCGTGAATCCTCGCGTGTGGTTCATAGAGTTGTATTTGATCAGCGAAGATCTCACATTCAAGATATTTATGGAAAGGGGACAATGGGTGGCAAATTGGACCAGCTGTCCAATCAGCACAGAGGACTGCGAGAGGCCAGTCTGAGTTCAGCCATACAGATGCTCGGCTCTGCAGTTCTCCACGGGTCACCCGATGACGGAAGAGTTAAGATAGGTTGCTGATCCGTGTAATAACCTGCTTCCACGGTATCTCCCTGCCCTCCTATATATTTATAGCAGGCAAGAGGGACAGTCCCGGGACTTTAGCACCGTGCTAAATGTAATAAAGATTGAGTTGCGCTTATGTAGAACTTTTTTCTATTTTGGGATCCACCCAACCAACTTTTCAGAGTTCTTCATTCGCCTTTGACGAGTTAACACCGTGAACTTCCAGACGCGGTTAACTCGTCCCAGCAGATCTTGAATGCAGTACTTAAACTGACCTATCTCAGAACATTAAACCACTGCTATGTACGAGAGAAATTGCAATTTATTACCCTAATATGTTTTCAACCCCTCCTTGCCGACCACAAGCAACTCTTTTAGCCCTTATAGCAAATTCAAATTCTGTGCATGTTATATCTGATGGAATTCTGCGGCACTTTAAGGCCATTATTATTTACAATCAATATTTAATATTGGTGTCTGTGACTCTGAGCTTTATGAGCTAGAATGGGATATAAAACCGTAGGATCTATCTGTCAGTAACTGGCTGGCCACTTTTAATCTCAGGGTGATTGAGTTCCCCCTGGCTACAGCTGATTCAGGTTTGATGAATGATTCTCGGGCTGAAAGGGCAGCCCATCACCCTGACTAAACATCAGTGCCACACCCCCACTTCAACACCAGGAGGTTTTGGAAAGGATCTCTTGCTTCTTTCTCCAGAATGAATGCCTTTCCATCTCCGTTCTATGCATGCCCAACCACACGCATCTCCATATACTGTAGTGCACAATGCCAAGGACCAGTGTTCATTTGCACACGAATGGAAGAGTCATGCAAATTCCCAAATTCCTCTGTGCAGGTGCACCTGTAACCTCAATGGGTAAAAAAATTAACCTTGCCCATGTCTTTAACATAATACATACATGTATACACACACACACACACACACACACACACACACACACACACACACACACACACACACACGTCACACACACACACACACACACACACACACACACCCTTACCAGCATCTTGTTAAAAACCAACATCTGGCGCTTGAGCGGAGGGGCTGGCCTCTGACTCCGACCTTCCCTCGTGTGTGCAGTCAAAGTCTCTCTCTCTCTCTCTCTCTCTCTCTCTTCTCTTTCCCACTCACCCTATACTGCTTACAATTTCATTAGTTATTTATTTAGCAGAGGCTTTTTAATCAAATGTGATTTGCAGTGAATTCAGATGCATTATGTCAGTAGGGAGCGTGTAGCAGTACCAGGCCGACGGGCATGTTGTGGATAGGGCTGGGTATCGAAATTCGGTACTTTTTTGGTACCGACCGAATCACTGCGGTACTACCGAGCACCGGCAGAGGTCAAGAACATTCGGCGCCAAACTTCGGTGCCTTTTTTTTTTTTTCTCATCCAATCACTATATTTGTTCTAAAATCTAACGTGACTGCTGGTTTAGGTGGCGGTATCAAGGGCGTATTTTTGTTTTGGACATTGGTGGACATCACAGATATTGCGCCAAGGATGCGCCAATTACGCTCCCGTGAGGCGCGCGACGGGTCCCGAGTCAGCGTCTCTGAGGGGGCGGGCTCCGTTAATCGCGTCCTTGCGTTACTACGTCACTACGCATGTAAACACCGAGCCATGTGGATGTCCGCATTTGCGGAGAGTGGAAAAATGTCCAAACCACGGTCCAAGGTCTGGTTAATTTTGTAAAAAGTAGGACGGTGCAAAAATGTAATATTTGGTGATCAGACCATAGGCTGGCGCGGTGTGGCAACACTTCTAATTTAATGAAGCATTTAATCTCACACGTCATTAACCTGAGACAAGAGAGCTGCACTGTGGGGGCCTTTCCACCAAAGTGAACCGAGAGCTGGTTCTGGGCTGGTGCTAGTGCCAGTTCGGAGCTGGTTCAATTTAAGAACCGGTTTTGGCTTTTCCACCGGCTAGAGAGCCTCGAGAGCCAACCCGCCCCCACGTCATTACGTTCACTGTACGTCTGTAGAAGTCTCCGCCTTCCCAGCAACGCGAGCACAACAAGAACAATGGAGGACTACATCGCGATACGAGTGATCTTGTTTTTGTAATTGTATATTTTGTTACTACCTGTTCTGTCATAAACTCAAATAAAAAGTGAATCTTATTTGTTTCTCTGTTCTTTAAGTATACTGAAGCAGACATGTTAACAAAATGTTTATTTAGAAAACAAATGCTGCCTCTGTTAATTCGTGGTTCTGATGGGGGGGGGTGCCTCTGTTAATTTGCGGTTCTGATGGGGGGGGGGGGGTGCTCTGATAATTCGCGGTTCTGATGGGGGGGGGTGCTCCGTTAATTCGTGGTTTCTGATGGGGGGGGGTGCTCTGTTTAATTTGCGGTTCTGATGGGGGGGGGTGCTCCGTTAATTCGTGGTTCTGATGGGGGGGGGGTGCTCTGTTAATTCGCTGGTTCTGATGGGGGGGGGGTGCTCCGTTAATTTGTGGTTCTGATGGGGGGGGTGCTCTGTTAATTCGCGGTTCTGATGGAGGGGGGTGCTCTGTTAATTTCGCGGTTCTGATGGGGGGGGGTGCTCTGTTAATTTCGCGGTTCTGATGGGGGGGGGTGCTCGTTAATTCGTGGTTCTGATGGGGGGGGGTGCTCCGTTAATTTGCGGTTCTGATGGGGGGGGGTGCTCTGTTAATTCGCGGTTCTGATGGGGGGGGGTGCTCCGTTAATTTGCGGTTCTGATGGGGGGGTGCTCTGTTAATTTGCGGTTCTGATGGGGGGGGGTGCTCCGTTAATTAGCGGTTCTGATGGGGGGGGTGCTCTGTTAATTTGCGGTTCTGATGGGGGGGGGGGGTGGCTCCGTTAATTGAATGACACTTGGACTCTTTCTATTTGGAAAAACTAATGTAAAAAGACTTGTATTACAGTAAAAACATGTTCCGGCAATTGCATTATGAAATGTGCTTTTATTTACACATAGGTATCGAAAAAAGTATCGTTTTGGCACCGGTATCGAAACTCAGGTACCGATACCGGTACCGGTATCGAAAAATATGAAACGATACCCAGCCCTAGTTGTGGACATCTGGGATTGCGAAACCCGCGGCGTCAACCACCCTTGTCACAAACACACACTCCCTCCTGCCCTCCGTACGACCTTTGACCCGCTCACCCACTCTGAAGCGTTGGCCTCGAGACCAGACTCCACTAGACCAAAACCACTTTGTGATGGTGGATGATGGTTGGTCTGGTCTTGGACTCGGAATGAATTTGACTCGGCCTTGACTCGCTCTCAGGTGATTTGGTCTCTGAGAAGAGACCGAAGCTGTGTTTGAAATATTGCATGACTACATTTAATTTTTGTGCTACAACTGCTTGCATATGAACACATGTAAATTACAGTTGCTGCCTACAAAGTCAATGAATGTTGTTCTCAAAACATGCTGATGTTGTTGAAATATGCCTTTAGAAACCTTTTCTATTTCAGGCAATCTATATAATAACCGCCACGTGGTCTTAGTCTGGCATCGGACTTGGACTCGATTCAGCAAAGGCTCGATCTCGACTTGTGGACGTGTGGACCTGCCCGAGGAGGTACCACCCCAGTGATGTGAAGGCCCAAGTAGCATCATGCTTGGTGCAGCTGAAGCACTTTCACTTTATCTCCTCTCTCTCTCTCTCTCTCTCTCTCTCTCTCTCTCTCTCTCTCTCTCTCTCTTTCGCTTTCACTTTCCCTGCCCCTCCATCCCTCCGAGCAGCATTATCTGCCTGTGTATTTTAGAGCGGGGTGTGCTGTGAATACCAAGTGGTTCCTCCAGCAGGCTGTGTAATTATATGGCCCTGCCGAGTGGCCATGCTTCCACTGGCCTGGCCCCCGGCCCCCCCGGCCCCCAGGCCCCCAGCACTGGACACCACCCACTACCACCACCACCCAACACCTCCCTCCTCCTCTCCCGTTCCCTGACCCCTCAAATACAAATACAAATATTCATGCGTTGGCACACATACATCTATATAGGAGTACACCTTATTTGATATTTGAGTTGATTGCTTTCTATCTGGTCTGTGCTAAACTGTTGGTATATTGAATTGGTTTAACAAATTGGTCTTTGTTATTGTTATTGTTGTTGTTGTTGTTGTTGTTGTGGTGATGGTTTATATTTGTTGATGGTGGTTGTTTATTGTTGTTTATATTTCCGTCTCACAGGCCATCACTAAATGCACGGCGCTGCGCATATCAAGTATTGATATTCAAAAAATTAAAGCAATTTGTATTGGTAAAGAGACTAAAGCGATGGACTCGTAGGAGCAGCGAAAAACAATACAGGCAATTATTTCAGCGGGAAATTGGCCGTCGTTTTTTCTAAAAGGGAAATGGAGGAGCATGGAAACCACTAAGGAATCTGGCAGAGATGGGAAGGCGAGGGAGGGAGGGAGGGGGGTAATAGGGGTGTGTGTGTGTGTGTGTGTGGGGGGGGTAGGGGGCGGTACGGGTGGGGGGTGGTAATGGGTGCCCTACATGCATGATGTTATGTAGTTATTCATGTGCATCTATTCTCAACCCCTTGTCCCTTGTGCTTCTCAATAAGTATAATAGGCATAAATCATTTCCCCTTTTTGGCAGAATTTATGCTTGAGAGAGTTTATTTTCTCTCCCGAAACAGAAAAAAGAAGTGTTTAAACCAGCTAAACATTCGCACACTTTTTTTTGCATTCTTCGAGCAAATTGTGATCATCATAACTCACTTTATTTTACTTTATCATTCCATAGGGCCACAATTCATACTCATGCCTCACGCTTTAAATGTCAGCATCAACTCGGACTGTGCACCTGCTTGCGATGCGTTGCCAGGTTGGCGTGATGCTTTCCGGGTCCCTTCTGGTTCAGAGAGAGAGGCGGCCCAGGGATTTCCTGACACTTAATAAAATGCTGTCTGCGGCTCCGGTGGCGGCGCTGGCCGGTGGCTGGCAGTGGTGGCTGCAGCGTTCTTTCTCAGCGGGCTGAAAACGAATGGATCCTTGGCCGCTTATGCTCGCCACACTTCAGCCCATCAATGCATCCTGTTCAGAGAATGAGCGATGGGGGGCTGGGGGGCTTCTGGGGCTTCACTGTCATGTGACCGTGTCACCTGAGCCACACTATCCCGTCCAAGCAGAACTACTACCACCACTACCTGCATGCAATGCGACCTGCCTTTTGCTATGGCTGTCAAGTTACCCCTTTTGTATGCCCGTATGACACCCATTGCACTCCGAACCGTCCCTGGAAGGAGGGATCCCCCCACTCTGCGTTCCTTCTCCAGATTTCTTCCTTGTTAATTAAAGGAGTCGTTTCTTGCCCTTAGTGGGGCTAGGTCTGTGGGGGGGGGGTGTCATAACCACATGGCCCATAATCATATGGCCTGTAAAGCCCTTTGAGACTAACTGTGATTAAGGGCTACACAACTAAAATTGACTTGACTTGACTTGACTAACAAGTATGTATTCAAGTCTCATGCCAGTGGTTCCCCAGTGGTCATGCTATCCCTGATAAATGGGTCTCGACCTGTAAAGGAAT
>PIJE02000011.1:1176572-1179072 GCA_002895965.2 Coryphaenoides rupestris | reverse complement strand
AGCAAGATTTGGATTCTACGTGTGGGCGGTGAGAAGCAGATAGGCCACACCACAGTGTATTGTTTCATGTACGTTGGAAGTAAGAAGCATCGTGTAAATTATACAACACCTGACTGTTACAACAACAATATGGTCTTGAACTTCAGTTCAGATCCTCTCTTTGGCTCTCTCTAGGATTGCCTTGCCTTGTCTGCTTTACAGTAATACGATTTCACATCTATCAAATGGATTGAAATAATGTCACACACCACATGATTTAAAACAATAATAAATCCTCTTATTCTTTTTCATGTCAGAATAACCGGGGTGATGTTCCTCCTTGAGTCTAACACCAACTAATGTTCCCACTGTAATGGGGTCACAAACATCTACTTCATTTTAAAATTACATTACAAGTGATATTCTCTACCCCCACCACCCCTCCCCCCCCCTTTGCCTCCACTCAGGTCCCAAGACAGAGAGAGAGCGAGAGAGAGAGAGAGAGAGAGAGAGAGAGAGAGAGAGCAATAGTGAGAAAAAGAGCAAGGGATATTAAAAAGATTTAGTGATAGATAGAGCAAGAGAGAGAGAGAGAGAGAGAGCGATCGGGAGAGAGAGAGAGAGAGAGAGAGAGAGAGAGAGAGAGAGAGCGATCGGGAGAGAGAGAGACGGAGAGAGGGCGGGAGAGGAACAGTCAGAAATAGTGAGAGAGAGAGAGAGAGAGAGAGAGAGAGAGAGAGAGAGAGGAAACTGGGAGTGCTCCTTCCCCTTAGCTCCTCCTTCAAGGGGGTGTTGCATGCTGGGCGTGGCGACGGATCAGAGCAATCTGACGTGACATTAAATCAGGACAGCCCTCTGTGGAGCGCCTTGTGATCATAAACAGGAGGCCAATTATTTAATCAGCCCCCTCTGTGTTCACTCTGTGGCTCTGAATCAGATCCTATCTCCTCCACCGTCTTCAATTGACAGGTGGGTGCCTTCCCGCCGAGCGTATTTGTCCATAGACACGGGGGGCAGGCGGAAGTCTCATCAGTAGGTTAATATTACTGTGAGATCTGTGAGACATTCGAATGTCCGAATGTCCGAATCAACAGATGACATTATTATGATATGATGATATTCTTATTCTTCTTCTTATTTATTATTATTACTATTACTATTGTGTAACTTGTGTGCTTATTTAGTTGTGTGAGTCAATGTTCTCTCTCTCTCTCTCTCTCGTCACAACAACAAGATGTGCGTCTGTGAACACCCAGTATACCCAGACGGTGATTGTGTGGTTGTGGCAGGGGAAGGATAGTTTGTTATTGTTATGCATCAGCATCCGACTACCCAAACAGTGCGCTACTAAAACCGGGACTTTGTCGCAGGCAGTTGTCACCGCGGCGACGGAGGTCTCGGTTCAGTTGGACTGTTGTTCTTTCCTGGTGAGTTAGAGTTGTCGTTCGGCGTTCAACTTGTTTGTCCGAATGTGTTGCCAGGGTAACGCTTATGAGGACTGTTGACTTGTGTAGCCAGTAAACCCGGGCGGCCAGCGGGGTCAAGACAAACCCCGCAAGGTTTTTGGTACGCCGCCCTGTCAGTTCGGACGGCCGGGCTGGTAGAAACACACCCTTCATGTTCGGGCATACAGCCCAGTTCCCCGGGACCATGGATGAATTCACAGCAAAGCACACTCGAATGTTTAGGGCAGAGAATAGACCGTCCGTCCATTAATCTCCATCTCCATCTCCTTCTCACCTCACGGGGCAGCAGTAGCTCAGGAGGTAAGAGCGGTTGTCTTGCAACAGGAAGGTTGCTCGTTCGATCCCCGGGCTCCGCCTAGCTAAGTGTTGAGGTGCCCCTGAGCAATATGTCACCTAACCCTAAATGCTCCTGATGTGTTGGTTGTTACCTTGCATGGTTGACATTTACCATTTACTTGCTTCCCTTGGACGGGACTAAAAGTTTCGCTTTTACCTGGATGGAGAAAAAGCCTGACACTTGATTTCTCAATCTGTCTGCTCCCGTTCCCCTGCCGATGTGAGCGGTGGTTAGAAGTTACCCACTTCCTCTGCTGCCTTCCTGAGGACTGTTATTTTTCCCATTGCATCGTGTATGTGCTGCGTCTTCAAAACACGCCCGCGCGCGCTGCAAAGTAATACATATGCACTGCAAAAGTAATGATAATGACAGCATTATCTCCTCTGGTCCTGCCCCCAGCTGCTCACACCGGCCCACCTCCAACCTCCCTTCTCCCGCCTCCCCTTCATTATCTTTCACCCTCCCTCTAAACCTCTCTCTCTCTCTTTCTCTCTCTCACCCCCTCTCTCGCTCTGCCTTGCTTTTGTCCCTCTCTCTCTCTCTCTCTCTCTCTCTCTCTCTCTCTCTCTCTCGTCTCTCTCCCCGCTCTCTCCCCCCTCTCTCTGTCTCTCTGTCTCTTTCGCCCCCATTTCTCTGTCTCTCTCTGTCTATCTCTGCCTCTCTATATCCATCTCCCCCCTCTCTCACCTTACTCTCACTCCCCCCCCTCCCCCCACCC
>PIJE02000011.1:1164072-1171572 GCA_002895965.2 Coryphaenoides rupestris | reverse complement strand
ACCCCGCTCTGACGATCGGATGATTATCTTTGCAGAGAACAAACTAAAAACAAGTTTTGAAATGCACTCAAAAGAGCAATGGAAAAAGCAACAGAAAAGCAATGAAAAATTGCAGTGAAACTCTGTGCTGTAAACATTCACCTGCTTCTTACTTAATCATTTTGTATTTTGTATTTCTGAAGTCAGTGAAGTGGCTGGTACGGTAGGTTAATTATCCTGTTAGTCAGCAGACAAGGTATTGGTCTGATCTGATTATTCAACGACACAGAAATAATAATTAATGTTACTAGAGTATTACGAGAAGAGAAGGAGTAAACACTGATATAAAATGCATTATATTAAACAATATATATATATAAACAATCCAAAATGTCTTCATTTAAAATAGTCCTTTTGAGGCCAAGACCCATTAATTATTTTGAAAGCACACATTTTAGAGCTTTGAGGAATCTCCAGACACTACACCCGGAGAAAACAAAAGCTTTTACTGAGATAGGCTCGTGAAAGGAAGATGGGTTTTCAATGGTAACGGTGTCAAAAACCAAAAAGGACAGACCATTGGTGTTAAACACTGTCTTGTATCCGACTGAACCATTAGCATCAAGTAGGGAGACCGCTGAAGCCGTGTCTCGCCGATGTCACTGACAGCGAACGCGTCCATTTTGACCTCGCGCAGCTCAGCATCTGAAGCAGTTGTAAATAACGGAAACCTGAGCTGCCTCCAGTCCGCGCCGCTCTAGTCTGCCTGATGACGCAAGATGCTGATTGCGCACAGCACTGTGAAACACAATGAAAAATATGTAAGTAATAATACGCAGCCCAAACATTAGGTCGGTGCGGTCTCCACACTCTCCACCCCGACCTAATGGCACTGATGTACTTTCTCGCCGTTAAGCCGCAGACAAATCTAGTCTAAATCCCGGCTCTGCCTTGGAGTGCATGTAGCTGACGAATTTGGGCCACGCTGTAGCTCAGGCTAAGTGTGACTGGTTTCACTGTGGGGTGTTGTTTATGGTAGTGTCTTAAAACACATGGCCGTTATGTAAGTAAACATATGCAGGGGTGGCGGGTCGGTTTGGCAGCAGCTGGAGTTGGACAGCAGTGACTGACAAATTGGCTCTCTCACTCCGCCTAAATGGCTCGATGACTTTATTACATAGATTTACCACGAGCACTTCTTGGCATTATTAATAGTGCATAAGCATTGTTTAGCGTATTGTATGTTAGATGTTGGTACTGCGCTGAGATTTGCACGTCTGCTCTTGGGGGGTGGGGGGAATGGGTATCATGTAAACCAGCCTTGCCCCCCAGCCCCCCCCCCCCCCCCCTCCTCCCCAAAGCCACAGACATTTCTCACGCAACACTGAGGCGGATGTGCAAGTGCAGTTGTTTAGGGCTTGTGGGGTTGTGATTAGGAGCAGGCCGCTCCATAACCATAAAACCCCCAAACACATTCCCTCCCCTAAAAGCTTTTTTTTTTGTACTAATGTCCTCTCTCACCTACCCTCACCTCGTGTTTTGAGGCGTGTATTTCCCTTCCTCTACGTTATTGATGATGATGATGATGATGTTAGGAGTGGGGGAGTAGAGGAGAGTAGAGAGAGAGAGAGAGAGAGAGAGAGAGAGAGAGAGAGAGAGTTATCGTGTTAGCACGGGACGCTAAACTAAGGGTTAAGCTCTGCCAGGAATGGTTCAGGGTTGAGGAAGCCATCGATTGCAGGGTCAGGCGCTGGCGTCGATAGCTCGGTTAGCTCTTTCCCCCCCCCGGTGTGACTGCTATACCCCTGAGTACGCTGCGAGAATGCATGGCATGCATCTTTTGAGACGTTAGCTAGTTAACAAAACACCCTTAATGTGTCCCATATGAAACATGAAGGCCAAATGCACATATACTGTATATATATATATTTATATATTTACACCATACCGGTTGTTGTCGCTAGGCTTCATCAAGTCTTCCAGTCTCCGATACCCAATGAGTCAGTTTTCTTCTTCTTTCGTCTCGCTGTATAATTTACATCTCGTTCCAATCAGCAGTATACACCGAGCAGGGCTAACCCTCGACGACACAGTTAGAGGCTGCTTGCCTTGCTTGCGACGTGTGCATGCACCGCAGGGTTTCAAACAGTACTCTGAGCCACCACAGCCCCCCCCCACACCCCCCCCCCCACACACACACTCACACACACTCACACACACACACACACACACACACCCTCCTTAGGGAAATCAAGCCATTCAGACTCGTGGTGCTAAAATGTCAAACTGTGATAAAACAGTAGCCTGTAGGAGCTGCCCTTCACTACAAGATGAATGATTATTAGTTTTATGTGTCTGTGTATGTCATCGAGTGTGTTTGAGTTTGATATGTGTGTGTGTGTGTGTGTGTGTGAGCGTGTGTGTGTGTGTGTGTGTGTTCGTGCGTGCATTTGTGTGTGCGTGTGTGTGTGTGTATGTGTTAGCATGCATGTGTTTGTGGAAATCCGCCTTGCGTGTGTCTCGAGTGTGGTGTGTGTGTGTGTGTGTGTACTCATATACATTTGAGTGTGAGCGTGTGCGCTCGCACGTGAGTGTGCGCGTGCACCTGGGTAACATCTGAACGCACCTGCCTGTGTTGGTTAAGTTATGCAAGGCTACGCACAAAACAAAACACAGCCTCTCTGTTGGCATGGCAGCCAATCCTGCTCAGTGGCTCCAAGGGATTTTCGAGGGACGAGGTTTCAGTTCCAGAGTTTCTGAGCCAATCGGTCCGTGCCTTTGCATAGAGCACGCCACCACCACCACCGCCTCCACCACCACCACCAACGTCACCACCACCAACGTCACCACCACCACCACCAAAAAAGTCACGCGATCCACCAACGTCACACCGGCCACACCACAAACCACCGCCTTCCACCACCGCCTCCACCACCGCCACCACTACCACCAACCCCACCACCACCACACCACCACCACCCCACCACCACCACCACCACCACCACCACCCACCACCACCACCACCAACGTCACCACCGCCACCACTACCACCACCACGCACCACCACCACCACCAACCACCACCGCCACGACCACCACCACCACCGCCCACCACCCACCACCACCACCACCACCCCACCACACCACCACCGCCACACCACCACCACACGCCACCACCACCACCACCACCGCCACGACCACCGCCACCACCGCCTCCACCAGCGCCACCACCACCACCACCACCCTGCACCACAGCCAACACCACCACCCCCACCACCCCAACACCAATGCCACCACCTCCACCACCACCACCTGACACGACTGTCCTACACCTGCAGCATTCCTCCACCAGCTGCTGGGGGTGATTTGGGTACGGAGGCTGTGAAGTTACTCCCTGCTCCGCGCACACACCGCCGTCGGTGTATGAATGGGTGAATGTGAGGCAATACTGTAAAGCACTTTGGATAAAATCGCGATATAAATGCAATCCACTTACCATTTATATCACGCACACAAGAAACCGAAGCCGAGGAAGGAGGCGATGCTTATGTGTGTGAACATATCACACACTTAAGTAGCCTCCTAAGCAGGCCCCTGGCAGTCTCTCTGTTAAATATTGAATCAACGCGTTAGTGTTAAATCTCACAGCAGGCTTTTTAATCTAACAGTTATCTCTGGTTGAAGACCGCATGACGCCCCGTTACGGCCCACTCAGCCGTTCCACCGCGTTCTGTCCTTCATGAGTGTTCTCCGCGCACGGAGCGGTGACGCCGGCAGCAGCCTTGGACACCTGTGACTAATCCTGTCTTCCGATGAACTCTCTCTCGCCCTTTTTTTCCCTCACTCAACGCGTCACACACACACACACACACACACACACACACACACACACACACACACACACACTTGCATACACACACATACACTGTAACACACACACACACACACACCACACACACACACACACACACACACACCACTCACACACACACACACACACACACACAAAACACACCACACACACACACACACACACACACACACACACACACACACACAAGCCCAAAATTTGCCCACGCAACCTGTACCTGCGTACGTACCCCGCTCTGACGATCGGATGATTATCTTTGCAGAGAACAAACTAAAAACAAGTTTTGAAATGCACTCAAAAGAGCAATGGAAAAAGCAACAGAAAAGCAATGAAAAATTGCAGTGAAACTCTGTGCTGTAAACTTACTCATCGTATTTTGTATTTCTGAAGTCAGTGAAGTGGCTGGTACGGTAGGTTAATTATCCTGTTAGTCAGCAGACAAGGTCTTGGTCTGATCTGATTATTCAACGACACAGAAATAATAATTAATGTTACTAGAGTATTACGAGAAGAGAAGGAGTAAACACTGATATAAAATGCATTATATTAAACAATATATATATATAAACAATCCAAAATGTCTTCATTTAAAATAGTCCTTTTGAGGCCAAGACCCATTCATTATTTTGAAAGCACACATTTTAGAGCTTTGAGGAATCTCCAGACACTACACCCGGAGAAAACAAAAGCTTTTACTGAGATAGGCTCGTGAAAGGAAGATGGGTTTTCAATGGTAACGGTGTCAAAAACCCAAAAAGGACAGACCATTGGTGTTAAAACACTTGTCTTGTATCCGACTGAAACCATTAGCATCAAGTAGGGGAGACCGCTGAAGCCGTGTCTCGCCGATGTCACTGACAGCGAACGCGTCCATTTTGACCTCGCGCAGCTCAGCATCTTGAAGGCAGTTGTAAATAACGGAAACCTGAGCTGCCTCCAGTCCGCGCCGCTCTAGTCTGCCTGATGACCGCAAGATGCTGATTGCGCACAGCACTGTGAAACACAATGAAAAATATGTAAGTATAATACGCAGCCCAAACATAAGGTCGGTGCGGTCTCACACTCTCCACCCGACCTAATGGCACTGATGTACTTTCTCGCGCGTTGAAGCCGCAGGACAAAGTCTAGTCTAAATCCCGGGCTCTGCCTTGGAGTCGCGTGTAGCTGAACGAATTTGGGGCCACGGCTGTAGCTCAGGCTAAGTCGTGACTGGGTTTCACTGTGGGGTGTTGTTTATGGTAGTGTCTTATAAACACTGGCCGTTTATGTAATGTAAACATATGCAGGGGTGGCGGGTCGGTTTGGGGCAGGTCAGCTGGAGTTGCGAACAGCAGTGACTGACAAATGGCTCCTCCTCACTCCGCCTAAATGGCCTCGATGACTTTATTCCATAGGATTTACCACGCAGAACTTCTATGGCATTATTAATAGTGCATAGATTGTTTAGCGTATTTGTATGTTAGATGTTGGTACTGCCGCTGAAGATTTGCACGTCTGCTCTTGGGGGGTGGGGGGAATGGGTATCATGTAAACCAGCCTTGCCCCCAGCCCCCCCCCCCCCCCCCCCTCCCCAAAGCCACAGACATTTCTCACGCAACACTGAGGCGGATGTGCAAGTGCAGTTGTTTAGGGCTTGTGGGTTGTGATTAGGAAGCAGGCCGCTCCATAACCATAAAACCCCCAAACACATTCCCTCCCCTAAAAGCTTTTTTTTTTGTACTAATGTCCTCTCTCACCTACCCTCACCTCGTGTTTTGAGGCGTGCATTTCCCTTCCTCTACGTTATTGATGATGATGATGATGATGTTAGGAGTGGGGGAGTAGAGGAGAGTAGAGAGAGAGAGAGAGAGAGAGAGAGAGAGAGAGAGTTATCGTGTTTAGCACGGGACGCTAAACTAAGGGTTAAGCTCTGCCAGGAATGGTTCAGGGTTGAGGAAGCCATCGATTGCAGGGTCAGGCGCTGGCGTCGATAGCTCGGTTAGCTCTTTCCCCCCCCGGTGTGACTGCTATACCCCTGAGTATGCTACGAGAATGCATGGCATGCATCTTTTGAGACGTTAGCTAGTTAACAAAACACCTTAATGTGTCCATATGAAACATGAAGGCCAAAATGCACATATACTGTATATATATATATTTATATATTTACACCATACCGGTTGTTGTCGCTAGGCTTCATCAAGTCTTCCAGTCTCCGATACCAATGAGTCAGTTTTCTTCTTCTTTCGTCTCGCTGTATCATTTACATCTCGTTCAATCAGCAGTATACACCGAGCAGGCTAACCCTCGACGACACAGTTAGAGGCTGCTTGCCTTGCTTGCTACGTGTGCATGCACCGCAGGGTTTCAAAACAGTACTCTGAGCCACCACAGACCCCCCCCCCCCCCCCCCCCACACACACACACTCACACACACAACACCTCACACACACACACACACCACACACACACCCTCCTTAGGGAAATCAAGCCATTCAGACTCGTGGTGTTAAAATGTCAAACTGTTGATAAAACAGTAGCCTGTAGGAGCTGCCCTTCACTACAAGATAAATGATTATTAGTTTTATGTGTCTGTGTATGTCCATCGAGTGTGTTTGAGTTTGATATGTGTGTGTGTGTGT
Source organism: Coryphaenoides rupestris (assembly GCA_002895965.2). Taxonomy (NCBI): domain Eukaryota; kingdom Metazoa; phylum Chordata; class Actinopteri; order Gadiformes; family Macrouridae; genus Coryphaenoides; species Coryphaenoides rupestris. The sequence goes on along the minus strand of PIJE02000011.1, from coordinate 1,165,102 downwards.
GTGTGTGTGTGAGCGTGTGTGTGTGTGTGTGTGTGTGTTCGTGCGTGCATTTGTGTGTGCGTGTGTGTGTGTGTGTGTGTGTGATAGCATGCGTGTGTTTGTGGAAGTGCGCCTTGCGTGTGTCTCGAGTGTGTGTGTGTATGCGTGTGTGGTGTGTGTGTGTATTCATATGCATTTGAGTGTGAGCGTGTGCGCTCGCACGTGAAGTGTGCGCGTGCACCTGGGGTAACATCTGAACGCACCTGCCTGTGTGGATAAGTTATTGCAAGGCTACGCACAAAACAAAACACAGCCTCTCTGTTGGCATCGGCAAGCACAATCCTGCTCAGTGGCTCCAAGGGATTTTTCGAGGGACGTGGTTTCAGTTCCAGAGTTTCTGAGCCCAATCGGTCCGTGCCTTTGCATAGAGCACGCCACCCACCAACCACCTGCCTCCACCACCGCCACCAACGTCACCACCACCACGTCACCACCTACCACCACCAACGTCACCACCACCACCACACCAACGTTCCACCACCGCCACACCACCACCCACCACCGCCGTTCCAACCACCGCCCACCACTTACCACCAACGTCACCAACCTACCCAACCACCGCCACGACCAGCCACCGCTACCGCCCGCGGACCACCACCACCACCACCTCCACCACCCAACATCACCACCAACCACCAACGTCACCCACCGCCACCACTACCCACCACCCACGTCCACCACCACCCACCACCAACCGTCAGCCACCGCCGCCGACCACCACCACCACCGCCTCCACCAGCCACCACCACCACCCACCACCACCACCACACCACCACCGCCACCCACCACCACACCGCCACCTCCACCACCACCACCGCCACACCACCACCACTACCGCCTCCACCACGCCACCACCACCACCACCACCCTCACCACAGCCAACACCACCACCCCACCACCCCACACCATGCCACCACCTCCACCACCACCACCTGACACGACTGTCCTACACCTGCAGCATTCCTCAACCTGATGTGTGTAGTTTTCTTCA
>PIJE02000011.1:1136572-1161572 GCA_002895965.2 Coryphaenoides rupestris | reverse complement strand
GAAAATTAGAAAATTGTTGTTGTTTATTTAAGTGAAGGATTTGTCTGAATGGAGTCTCCACCTCGGAGACACTTTCTGCTGACGGATGACGAGACGCCCAGACGTCTAGACGCATGACGTCTGCACCCCCCGCAGCGGGTAAACAGACCAACGCCATGTTAGGAAGTCAACAGGCCCCTTCTACAGACCACCTGCTGCCCCTCTGTGTCGTATCCACGTCAGAAACACTTCCTCTCCGGCGTGGAGCTTTGGTTCAAGGAGTGAGTGAACGGCTTAACATGACACTAGCAAGTGCAGCCACACAGCGGTAGATGAATATTACACTGGGTAATATTTGCAAAAAACATACAAAAATATACAATAAATAAGTGTGGTGTTTTGACATTGCCTGGAGAAGCTGCAAATGCAACCATTGACCATTGAAACACTTGCCGGGGGCGTCCCATACATATTCATGATAACTGCAGAATTAACCAGAATACTGAAGCTGAGCTCATGGTGTTGATAGCCCAATATTATATTTGTGTTGTCATATGTCAAGGTGTCCTCATTAACTGGGATACAGAGTCACAGACATAAGCACCGACCGCAGCAAACAACAAAATTATAATATCAGAAACAACAACAAAAAACAACAACCCAAGGTTTTTCAAGGATGTGCCCATTTTGTTGTCAAAACACACACACACACACAGACATGCACGCATGCACACACACAGTTACCATGGTGACTGCATCATCTCATACAGTCAGTGCAACAACACAACCACAGCCAGCGGCATCAAGTAAGTAATCGTACTAAAGAATGTTCTTGGATGTTCCTATGGCACTTAAAATTATACGCTAGCGACCTTGCTGTTCTTATCCTAAAAGGATTGCATTACATTCACACACCAATGGTGGTGTCAACCATGCAAGGTCACAACCAACACGTCAGGAACTGGTGGCGTCTTGCTCAGGGACACCTCAACACTTCGCTAGGTGGAGCCCGGGGATCGAACCAGCAACCTTCCTGTTGCAGACAACCGCTCTTAACTCTTGAGCTACTGCCGCCCCTAGCTGTTGTATTGTCAGCCTAAAGCAATGATGAGCACTTGAAACTTGTTCTATCACCCTAGCAAGTATGACTGCTTGAAACTTGTTCTACCTCCAGCGATATATTGTTGTCTCACTCTTTAGACAAATGTACTTATCGCAAGTCGCTTTGGATAACAGTGTCTGCCAAAATGCCCAAAATGTAAAATGTAAATGTAACTGTAAGCTTGTGGCTGTACAGGGCCTCCAGTTAAGTTAAGTTAAGTTAAGGAGACTTCTGGGCCGCTCTTAATCACAGCCATCCATGCGTGGTCTCTGCTTCGACAGTTGTTGCTGTACGAGGAGGCTGTCGTCACGGCAACGGCTCTCACCTCTTCCTCTCTCGGCTAAACGCACGTTCATCGGCAACACTGGCCACGGTCTCACACGGTGCATTCTGCGAATTCTAAAGTAATGTTTGGGATAAATATAAACTACGAACAGCCAAACACGTGCTGAGTGCTTCTTCCATTCCATTGTTGGAACAGCCCGCCCTGATTCTATCTATTTTGAAGCGACCGTTTTGTGGGTGGAGCCAAAACACGACCGCTGCGATGATGGCCCCTGCGATCCAGATTGCGATCACTCTCAATTTCACCTTTCGACCTTTTGGGGTTCACACCTTGCGAAAGTGAGTCCGACACATTTCACATCTCATATCTTATTAGTATAGTTTGACTTTCAGTTAGTTAGTTGTTGCAGTATTACTTTCATCATTTGTAAGCGTTTTACATACATGTACACATACATAAATGTATTTATTATTTATTTAGATATGTATGTGTGCATATGGGTGTATATTATCCTGTGTGTATATATATACATATGTATATTTCCTATAAATACATTTCACTGTTCAGAATGGCCCTGTGTTATGAAGAACATGTGACAATAAAACACTTTGACTTTTGACTTTTCTTTTCTTTTCCATATATTTGCTGGCCCGTGTGTCACAGGGATCCCTACCACCTTTCGTGGCACCTACGGCACCTACGTGGGTTTCCGAATGCCACCTAGGTGGCTTTTCTGGGCTCCTCTGCACACACACACACACAGGACACAGGTAGAGGTTGAAAACCGGTTTAATGGAGGGGTTGCTGTAATGTTATAGCCAGAAGCAGGTGTTACATGCGGACACACGGCCATGCTCTCTCCCTGTGTGTGTGTGTGTGTGTGTGTGTGTCTGTGTGTGTGTGTGTGTGTGTGTGTGTGTGTGTGTGTGTGTGTGTGTGTGTGTTTTTTTGTAACATAATGGATACATTTGCACAGCGTTGATCCCGGGGCTATAATTACAGCCAGCATAATTAGATTAATCATAAATACACCGTATATATATATATGCTGTATAGATATGATTATGATTATGCCAAATACATCGCATATAGAATAGGGGAGTAGTCAGGGGAGATGCTGCTTTCTGTGACTGCCGCTGTGGTACAGGAAGCACATGACAGTTAATATAGGATGATGATATGGGAACGTGCTTCATGATTGGACCTTGTCATTTACTCTCTCCTCACTCTCTCCCTCTCTGACCACGAAAAGATATTAAATCGTGCAATACTGTATGTGATATTAAATTAAATGCTCAACGCAGCACGCTTTCCTTGCACTGTTGCTGGTTTTCTCTGGAAGCTAACTAAGCAGGGCTGACCCTCCAGGGGTCCATCGTTACATCCCCAATGCCCGAGAACAAAGAGAGGGGACGTCCTGCCCCGTCAAAGAGCCCCGTCCTTCTTTCTGATGAGATGATGTTAAACCGAGGGTCCTGTCCTGAGGGTCCTGTCCTGTCGCTAAAGATCCCATGGCTCCCATCTCAAGGGTAGGGATTGCTAACAACTGTGTCCAGGCATAAAGTGCCCTAGGCGAGATTATGATTTGATAGCCCCCCCCCCGCAAAATTTTAGGGGCAGGATTACGGCTGCCGGTGCCACTGACCCCCACCACCACATTACCCCACCAGTACTGACTTCATCACCACCCACACATTCTACAGTAAAACTGTGGACAACAAACATCAGACACCAGAATGGTTTCAAGACAAAAATATGTATTTTTATAAATTAAAATGTGCGCGCCCACTGGCCATTTGTCGCCCTAGGCGACCGCCTAACTTGCCTATGCCCAGAACTGGCCCTGGGTGTTATCCAAAGCACTTTACAGTATTGCCTCACATTCACCCATTCATACACCGACGGCGGTGTCAACCACGCAAGGTAACAACCAACACGTCAGGAGCAGTTGGGGTTCGGTGGTGTCTTGCTCAGGGACACCTCGACACTTAGCTAGGCGGAGCCCGGGGACTGAACCAGCAACCTTCCGGTTGCCAGACAACCACTCTTACCTCCCGAGCTACTGCCGCCCCCCAAACATACAATTAAGTGCTTGAGATCCAAGAATGGATGGGAATCAAACCCTGGTTTGAGGGTAAGTGGGAGTGGGTTAGGGAGGAGAGGGGGTTGGGGGTGCGGGTGGTAGGGGGGTGGGGCGTAAGGAGGGAAGCTAAGCATTGCAACGTGTTGGAGGGACGTTTCCTTGCTCTCAGTGATGGTGGTGCCAGGAGACGGCCAGCTGAAGACGTTGAGCTGAGCACTCGAGCTGGGACATGGAGGGGGTCTTCCTGGAGGGAGGTGGGGGCAGCTGCACTGACAGCCTTGTAGGTCCAGTCTAGACTCTTGAATCTGATCACAGAGCGATTACAGGGAGGCAGTGGCAGTCGCAGAAGAGGGGAGAGGGGGGTCACATGGGATAAACTCTCGCAGGTTGAACATGACGTGTGCTGCTGTGGTGTTCTGGATACGCTGCAAAGGTTTGATTGTGTGCGGAGGCCGGGAGTCCAGCCAGGAGCGAGTTGCAGTAACCGTTTGGACAGAAATAATTGCTAGGTTAGGCGCTAGCTGTTAACAGCAAGATAGCACATCACCTCCCCACACACACACACACACACACACACACACACACACACACACACACAGGAGAGAGCATGGCCGTGTGTCCGCATGTAACACCTGCTTCTGGCTATAACATTACAGCAACCCCTCCATTAAACCGGTTTTCAACCTCTACCTGTGTCCTGTGTGTGTGTGTGTGCAGAGGAGCCCAGAAAAGCCACCTAGGTGGCATTCGGAAACCCACGTAGGTGCCGTAGGTGCCACGAAAGGTGGTAGGGATCCCTGTGACACACGGGCCAGCAAATATAAGGAAAAGAAAAGAAAAGTGTTTTATTGTCACATGTTCTTCATAACACAGGGCCATTCTGAACAGTGAAATGTATTTATAGGAAATATACATATGTATATATATACACACAGGATAATATACACCCATATGCACACATACATATCTAAATAAATAATAAATACATTTATGTATGTGTACATGTATGTAAAACGCTTACAAATGATGAAAGTAATACTGCAACAACTAACTAACAGAAAGTCAAACTATACTAATAAGATATGAGATGTGAAATGTGTCGGACTCACTTTCGCAAGGTGTGAACCCCAAAAGGTCGAAAGGTGAAATTGAGAGTGATCGCAATCTGGATCGCAGGGGCCATCATCGCAGCGGTCGTGTTTTGGCTCCACCCACAAACGGCACACACACACACACACACACACACACACACACACACACACACAGCCACACACACACACACACACATACGCACGCACACACACACACACACACACACAGCCACACACACACACACACGCACGCGCGCACACACACACACACACACACGCACACACAAAGAGATCTCCAAAGCATTTTAATTTAACAATAACAGAAAAGCCCAGAGGGCTAAGTCTTTAATATCCAGCCAGCTCTGCAAGACACGTGAAGAGAAATTCATTGTTTCCAGGCTTCGTTTTGTGTGTGTGTGTGTGTGTGTGTATGGGGTGTGTGTGTGTGTGTGTGTGTATGTGTGAGAACATGCATGTCTGTGAACACCTGCATGCTCCGCTGTGTGCTGGAGGCACACACCTACAATTATCTGACAGTTTTAGTTACGAGTTACAGTACTTCGTAGATTTAAATGAACAACCTCTGTAACCAAACAGGAAACCAGGCGTAACTCCGCCCCTTGCAGTTTTTGGTTTCCTGGCTAAGCTCCTCTTCTTCCCCCCCTCAGAAGTTCTGCTGGACCCCAAATTACTAGCTTTGCCAGTCAAACTCATATAGTTTATTTCTGATCTATCGGCCTTCTTATCACCTTAACACATCTGACAGAAAGCAAATGAAACACTGTCTTGTGAAGGTAATCACTTTGCTCATTATGCCAACATATTGTACAATAATATGGTAATAGATCAATGATAAAATACACTTTTATTTTTGTTAAGTGTTTTGTATGTGATTTTTCAAAAATGTTTCCTCCAGATAGATGAGAGGACAGAACCTTTATTGATTGTATGCCACCCACCCCCCTCCCCACACACACACAGACACACACTGACACACACACACACACACACACACACACACACACACACACTCACTCCAGTTTCCATTTAACAGTGCGATAAGCCCAGGGTCATTATTGCTATAATTAAAAAGTGTGGTTCTGTGTGAAAATATGATGCAGTCTTTAGCATTCTTGTACAATTGCAGCCACAGGAGGACACAATTCATCATGAGGTATAATATAAGTTTGGATCTGGCCGCAATTTCACATACGCCCGTAGTCATGTAGGAGGCAATACATTGTGTTTATGCTGCTATTAATCAAGCAAATTCAATCGGTGGAGTTGTTTAACCGCCTGTTATCTGCGGATGTTTTTCGCGCCAAATTTCCATTTCCCGGCCGCCAAATGGAACCGAAGCGTGCCAGAGTCCTGCCTCTCGAATCGGTTCAACTCCTGGCTCCCAAATTATTCATTCTAATCATAATGGAAGATTCGGATCATAGCCACGGTGTGGGAGACGGCTTGCACCTGCGTGGCCGGGGGAAACTATTTCAGAGAGTTTCTCCAGTAGTCATTTAAACAGTGAATCATCAAACAGCTCACGACAGGTCACCAACAATGAATATGCGATTTTAGCTTTTTTTTTTATGAGTTATTTATGTTTTATGTTTGGAATGGAACACAAAGCAACAAATAAAAGTTTTACAGTTTGGATGAATTTAAAATGCCCTTCGATGTTCTCCGTTTGTGTGTTCAAATGTGCTTTATTTAAACAAAAAACAACAAGTGGTAGTCGTAGCAGTTTACAATCTGGTTGCAGTTACTCTAAAATGATTAAATTGTGACTTACGTCGCACAAGTTTGTATAGTACCTTCATTTTCCAACATTGGTAAAAATCCTGATCGTGTCTCTGTCGAGAAGGCTGCTGTGTTTGTGTGTGTGTGTGTGTGACTGTGTGTGTGTGTGTGTGTGTGTGTGTGTGTGTGTGTGTGTGTGCGTGTGCGTGTGTGCGTGCGTGTGTGACTGTGACTACAGAATTCATCATCCTCCCTTTAAAAATGAAAAATTGACATTATAATGGAATAGGATTTCATTTTGACTTAAAAACGAACAAATGTCAAAGCTCTGCGTCCGAGGGCTTTCAAGGGATCACCTCGTGCTCCGGGAGCGGCAGTAGGAAAAATAAAAAAGGGAAAATAATCAATCACCCACGTCTCCCTCCATCACTTCATGTCCCTTTATTTACCTCACAATATGTCAAAGCAAGACCACAGCATTTTACTGTGGCCGGCTTGCTGCTAGTGGACTTTATAGGCTCTCCGGGGACGTACTGTATGTTGTTGCGCAGATCTTAACCCGGCTGCTGTTAACAAACAGTCATACGGCGCCACGAACAAACCAAAAAACACACAAGGTCGCAATGTAAAGCCTGGAAATACTGTACGCACACGGTCACATGTCAACTTTTTAAACATGGAGAAAAAAGAGAGAGAAAGGTTTCAAAGAGTGATAACTATGTTGATGTGCGTGGCAGGCGTGTAGTCATGGCAGTCGCGGCTAATTGCTCGTAAAGCAGTACGAAACAGACTGAACGTCTGAGTAATAGTCTTAATAGATCCATTAGCCCCAAGGTTTGTGTCTGCCACTGCCCAGGGAGTCAGACTGAGGCCGCTAGGCATTCAGAAGAAAAGGACATGACCGTGAGGAGGAGGAGGCGGAGGAGGAGGAGGAGGAGGAGACAGAGGAGAGGGAGGAGACAGAGGAGGTGGATGAGGAGGAGGAGGAAGAAGAGGAGAAGGAGGCGGAGGAGGAGGAGGAGGAGGAGACAGAGGAGAGGGAGGAGACAGAGGAGGTGGATGAGGAGGAGGAGGAGGAGGAAGAAGAGGAGAAGGAGGGGGGGGGAGGAGGAGGGGGAGGAGGGGAGGAGGGGAGAGTGCGAGATTCTGCGAAACCCATTAAATTCTGTGGAAATATTAAATAAATATATCTGTCCGGTGACCGGCCTTTATACAGTGTTGGATGTTTTTGGTTCATGTGGCATTCGCATGCGTGAGTGTATATGTAAGTAAGTAACTAAGTAAGTACATTTTATTTATAAAGCGCCCTTCGAAGCCAAGGGTTACAAGGTGCAGTACAATGCACACATTGAGAAACAGTAGATATGGGATAAAAGTTCAAAACAGGAAATAACAATATAAAAATTATAAAAACCATAAAACAGATAACTAATTAACCAGGGCACAAAAACGGAAGTCAAATCACAGACAATAAAAAGGATAAAAGGACACACAAAGACAGGCCTACATTACAATGTGGTAAGTGGGATGTGACTGACAATGAGGAGAATGTTCTGGGTTCTAAGTCCTGGTGCTCAAGTCTACCTCCTAAATCAGGGGCTGTTTTTCTACTCCTGTAATAGCAAGATCTCTCACCCCCCCCCCCCCCCCCCCACTCTCTCTCTCTCTCTCTCTCTCTCTCTCTCTCTCTCTCTCTCTCTCTCCTCTCTCTCTCCCTCCCTGTCACACCCTCTCTTACTCCCTCTCTCCATCTCTCTCTCACTATCTTACCCCCCTCTCTCTCTCTCTCTCTCTCTCTCTCTCTCTCTCTCTATTTCTCTGTCTCTTTCTCTCTCTCCCCTATGCACCATGCTTCCCTCCAGCGACCACTCCCACCTCCATCACCCCTCCCTCCCACATCCCGTGCACTATCGCTCCAGAGTGGTGTTTTACGGTGCACACACACACACACACACACGCACACACACACACACACACACACACACACACACACACACACACACACAGACACACACACACAAATCTATCGGCACATGTATTCCCAGTCCTAATAAATCATCCATTCACCTTTCATTTATTCATGTAATGGGATATAACACAAGAACAGAAACCAAAACAAAAACAAAATGGCGGGAAAAAGGACGACTGCATCACGTCTGACTCTGCGTCGCTGTGGATGAAGTGATGGCCGCCCGTGAGTGTCGGCCCGGGATCCCGGACCGGAGAAAGTACCGCAGTCATCTGTTCTCTGTGCGGCTGCAGCCAACGACTGCTGAGCAACCGCCCCGGAACGGAACACACAGACAGAGAGAGAGACTTGTGGGTGGATTAAGTCCTGTCATCACACACACACACACCCGTGCAGCTCTCTGATGTACACGGGGGGGGGGGGGAGTGAGTGTCCCTCAGGAATTCACGGTGGGATTTGTAGTTTTACGATACACTCAAGGACCCAAGGGAGTTGTAGTCCCGTAAAACCCTATATGAACGTAAATATACTGTGGTCTAGGCTCGTGAAAACTGTGCTTTGCTGTACGTTTCGCATGAGTAACACTGCGGCACTTTCGAACACACTTCCCCATAATGGCACATCATTTCACGGTTAATTACAACAAAAAGAAAAAGTGTTACGGCGACCATAATGATGACCAACGTTCCATCGATCCTATGTTCTCCAAAATGGCTGCCATCACCGTACAGCAGGCCACGGTGCAAGCCCTATATACTGGCTGTCTGGGCTGGAGAGCAAGATAGGGTGCCTGTGCAGCTAAGCTTGAAACTTCGGGCTTATTATTTATAATTAGCTGTGTGGTGGTGGTGGTGGTGTGTGTGTGTGTGTGTGTGTTGTGTGTGTGCATGTGTGTGTGCGTGTATGTGTGTGTGCATGTGTGTGTGCGTGTGCTTGTGTGTGCGTGTGTGTGTGTATATCATGACTTCACATGTGTCCCATATGATCCTTTGACATCCCCCCCCTGATGATCATCATCAGGCAATCATGTTCCCTCCTAATCACCCTGCAGTGCGTTAATCACTGGCTATATACATTATATAAGCATTAATAAGCTATAAACATAGCACACATGGACTAGAACACAGAGTTTTGTTTTAGTTTTAGATGTGTGTCTTGGATCCGGGCCCATTTCAGGAATGGAAATTTCCGCTGAGCTACTCTTTTTATTTCAGGACAAGAGAATACTTCTTGGTCTGAAAACAAATAACAAACCCAGAAAAGATTCAACACATGTTGTGTAAAGATTCATTTACAATATAGCTGCTCTTCTTTTGACATTGGCTGCTCAAATTGACCTCCACCCTCTGAATCCTAATGTCAAAGATATAGGAGTGAGAAAAGTCTACAAGTAGAGAAATATATTTGAGAGAGTAGATACACATAGAGAGAGGGGAGATGAGGAGAGTCTATCGTCATCTGAGATGACCTTTGTTTCTAGTAAGTGCTGCTATATTGAAGATGAGTAGGAGGGACTTTCTTTCTACTCTCTTGCATCCTAATCTATCTCTCTCTTCTTATCCCCTGTCTATCTCTCATTATCTATCTATTCTGTCTGTCTGTCTGTCTGTACTGTCTGTCTGTCTGCCTGTCTATCTATCTATCTACAGGTACCTACCTATATCTCTGTCGATATATCTATCTATCTATCTACATATCTCTTTATCTATCTTGCTACGTATCCATCCATCTATCTACTGTATCTAGCTACGTATCCATCCATCCATCCATCCATCCATCAACACACACACACACACACACACACACACACACACACACACACACACACACACACACACACACACACACACACACACACTGTACACACACACACACACACAACCCCCGGGAGTATTATACCGCCGGCGAGTGTGCAAACGCCAAGTGTGGACAAGTGTGGTTCTGTGGATCCAATCAGCATCAAGGCAGTGAGCTGGAGCTGACGCACGGGTGGGGGAGAGAGGGGTGAGGGGTGGGGTGGTGGTGGTGGTGGTGGTGGTGGGGGGGTGGTTAGAGTAGTGAGGAGGGGAGGAGGGGGACCCAGGATCTCTGGCGAGGAACATACAAGTGTGCTCTCGAACCAACAAAGAAAGATGAAAATGGATCCTCTGCATGGGTGGATGGTTGAATGGGTGGATGACAGCGCACTGTGTCCCTGGTAAGAGCGAGGAGAGAAGGGGGAGTTTGAAATTTGAATTTGAGCGGAGATAATGAGTGAATAATGCCGGCAGGCGACACACAGTCACAGAGAGTTATGCTAAAAAGGATGAAATAATAGAAGAAGGCACACGCGCGCACAAAGGGCATGCGTGCACTTACCAGCAGATCCAAATCTGTACTTTGTTGAAGTGTATGTTTGACCTTGTTCAATGCAGGGTAAAGTCGCATGATCTCTGTGACTGCATTGTGGATCAAGTCATCGAGTCAATCGAATTTGGCGCAATTGCAATCCAATTATATGCATGTTGCTTCAGTCGGTTTGCCGGGATCACCTGTTCTGGTTCTCCTCTCATCATGTAAAGTGCACAGTACACCGCCTTACCAGAAATACTTTCAACCGTTGACTCTGGTCATGGTGGACATGGCATTACTCTAATGCATTTACTGTAATGCCATGTCCACTCCACTCCACATCGTAGCAATCTCTCCTGTCCAACATTCCCTCTTTTAGTTCCCATGGAAACCTTTAGTAACTCCTTGTAGGATAAATAACCACGAGGCACACATTGTGCAAAGCGGTTGATAGATAGATAGAGAGATAGATAGAGAGATATAGAGAGAGATAACGAGAGAGAGGTAGATAGATAGATAGATAGATAGATAGATAGATAGATAGATAGATAGATAGATAGATAGATAGATAGATAGATAGATAGATAGATAGATAGATAGATAGATAGATAGATAGATAGATAGATAGATATAGATAGATAGATAGATAGATAGATACTATGTCTTATGTCTATCTATAGTCTTATGTCTATGTATTATGTCCAATTGGTAACTCGTGTCGAAGCATCTACTGAGTTTTCTTCTTCGGTGGTGGTGTGGAGCAACTCAAGTGGGTGCTTATGGGTGCTTATGGAACTTCAGCCTCAAGTATCTTGGTCTTATTTGAACCAAATGGTAAAGCATATCATCTCAGAAATAAAAAATACAAACCTTCATGAATACGTACACATTCATTGCACATTTACTCAAAGTACAGTTAACAGCATACAAGTTCACGTTTACCAGACACAAGGTGACTCATATTAGCAGACAAATCTCTCTCTATAGTTTATTAAGCTGAACCTAGAGTTTAATCTGGCTATATTATGACGGCCCTGCTGTGATTGAGATAGGCCAGATAGGCTGTTTGGATCTCCCGACAGCCCCTGGATAATCGTAGTCTGCCTTGCATCGGCACGACGGCAGCCACGACCCCGCCGAGCGATGTCACGGTTAGAATCACCTGTAGGCTGCACAGCTACTGAGGCGCAGCAACAAATCTCCACGTACATTTGCAAATTCGCCACACACATTTGCACATTTGTGTGTGTCGCAAAAGTCATGTGGAAAAAAGATAATGGAGAGGCCTGCCTCTGACTTGTCTGCGTTTCCAAACTCCCGGAGCCAAATACTTTTCACTTCTCAGCCATTACGTAATATGCCGAGGCCTATGTATGAATGCATTTACAGACTGGTCTGCACATTTACAGATCTTTTTTACACGTTTACAACGGTGATTACACACAATCACACAAATCTCGTAAATCTCAGTATCCATTAACATGATGATTTTACACATGTAATCAGATATTAAATGTGATGAGCATCATATGGCCTGTAAAGCCCTTTGAGACCGCAACTGTGATTAAGGGCTATACAAATAAAATTGACAGATATCTTTACATATACTGATATATTATTATATATATATATATATTATTAAACTGCTTCATGCCAGAAGGTTGTTGCGTGTCACAATAACACTGTGTATTCACAACACAACATCTCCTCCTCACCGCTGGACTCAACTAATAGATCACCTTGTAATATACTGTATATGGCTCAGTGTGAAGACCTGTCACTGCTACCACACACACACACACACACACACACACACACACACGCACACACACACACCAGACACCACACACACGCACACACACACACACACACACACACACACAGCAACGCACACACATCACACTCCATGATTACAGATTACATTTACAGGATAAAAGTACTTCTGCAGTCGCACTGAGGAGATGAGGACAAGTTGTCTGGTTCTGTGATCCAGAGTTCCAGCAGTCATAGGCCCCGGACTATGTGAAGTATGGCCAGATGCTGATTCGCGCTTATCCAATAGCTTACTGCGGTGCCGGAATCTTTGTGATTCACATGAGGGGTGAGGGCGTTGCCATACGCGTATCAGGTAGGTCTGAGCATATATCGCGTTGAGGGATTCGGACTTTCGTGCAGGAATTTCCTCCTAAAGGCATAGTTATAGCTCACACACCTTTGGGGGGTGGAAGAGTAATTGATGTTCCGAATGTCCTCGCAGTAAATGGTATGAAGAGATAGAGATAAAAGTACAGCATCAGGACTGTCGAAGATTCCAGGGCTGTCTGTGCTTCGGAAAAAATAAGCAGAGAATTAACGAGTGTTAAGTAATACACCACAAACTATAAACGATAATTGGCGATCCAAAACAAAACCAATACAAAGAGACAAAGTTGAGAGAATCACAAAACATGTGGATCCCCTCGCTACATAGAATCAAAGTGTTGCTTGGCAGCTCGCATCGGGCTAAACGCACTACAGGTTCCTATCTGTAATCTGGAGTTGTGCGCTGAAGAATGTAATAACAGAATACATGTCACCTCGTGTGCCGAGCTTTCTTTGTGTAGAAGCGTCTCGCTTCTTCGCAACCTAGAAGGTGGGGGAGTTTTTGATAAGTCCATTCTAATTTTGATATCTCATTGGGCAGGATGCCGCAAGAGAGTAATTTATACACTCGTGGTAATGCACATGTCCTCTGGTCAGTGGACGTAGCTCTCCACCACCACTTATTCTTTCTTCTCTCATCGAATAGTTTATGATCTCCAACAAACGGCTTCAGAATGAAATATCATCTCACCGAACGCATAGTCTACACTATTCTTTCTATAGACAACCTGCTATGGCGCGTAGGCGCCGGCACAAAAGCGGCAGTTGCTGCCGTGGGCCTCGGCTATCCTCTCTAACCTCGCATACTTAACCATAATTCTTGTACTGTTGCTTCTGGTTACCCTTGCGCTCTTGCTCTGCACTGATGCTAATCTCACATTGCGATTGCCTCTCATCTGGGTATAGGTTTCTCGAGTCGAGACAACTGATGATGCACTCCTCTGGACCATTGGAAATAGTCCATACATCGACAGTGCTGTTCAATTGGACATAATACATAGACATAAGACTATAGATAGACATAAGGCTATAGATAGACATAAGTTAGACATAAGTTTTCATTTTTGGGGGGAATGTGTGCAATTAGTAAATGTTGGATTCATAAATATGTATGAATTTGCACAGATCATTGCACATTCATTCAAATGTACATTTACAAGACACAAGTTAACTTTTACAAGACAGAAGTTGACTCCAATTAGTATTAATAATGCAACGAATCTCTATAAATCTCAAAACGGGTTGCTAAAAACACACACATACCCAGTTTGTGGAGAGAAATATGATTACAAGCTTTAAAAAAAAGAAAATCCTTCTAAAAAAATCAATCATTGTCCACTCCCTCAATTTCATTTCAAGTTTTGCCATTACTGATATGACATATCGACATTTGTGTTCCTTCATAACGTACCGCCACTAAAATCAATCACAGACCAAATGAATCATTTCATCATACATCATTTTCCTCTTCCTGCACTTTCTCCCTCCCCTCTCCTCCTTTCTCTTTCTTCTTTCCCTCGCTGGGAACCATTGCTTCCCCCGCCCACCATGAGCCTTACCCCCGCCATCCTGTTGACATCCCCAACACCACCACCGCCACCACCACCTCCACCATCACTGCCACCTCTACCACCACCACCACCTCCACCACCTCCGCCACCAAACCCTTGATGAGATCCCAGGGAGAGGCCTGGTCATTTTGGCTTCACTTTCCCAGCCTGTGATTCCTCTAGGGCACCACACACACACACACACACACACACACACACACACACAGAGCGTGATGTATGGCCCAGTGCAACAGCAGCAGACACCTCTGAATAAGCACATCCACCATGGACCAATCTTCTAAAATGCACTTCGGGCAAGATGGTGGGTGGGTGGGTGGTGGAGGGGCTTATTTTGTTGACAACAACAACAACAACAACAACAACAACAACAACAACAACAACAACAACAAAAAGAGATCAGCGAGACGACACATCTGGCGAATACGCTGCTAATGAGGAGCTCAAAGGAAAGGTGAAAGTAGATCGCATGTTTTGATCAGGAAAGAACATCATGGTGTGTGTGTGTGTGTGTGTGTGTGTGTGTGTGTGTGTGTGTGTGTGTGTGTGTGTGTGTGTGTGTGTGTGTGTGTGTGTGCGTGCGTGCATGTGTGTATACTGCATATGTCAAGCCGGGTTGTCATGTCTCCACGCGCATATGCTGGAAGATCAGGGCTCGCACCTCATGCTGTCACTGTCACGGCAACAGCAATGCTCAGTGTTTGCTCACACTGTGCGCGGGCTCACAGGCAGTTATCATTACACATCATTACATGACACACACTATACAGTCCAACATGGCAACCCATGTCTCCCTGTTGTTGTTGTTGTTGTTGTTGTTGTTGTTGTTGTTGTCAACAAAATAAGCCCCTCCACCACCCACCCACCCACCATCTTGCCCGAAGTGCATTTTAGAAGATTGGTCCATGGTGGATGTGCTTATTCAGAGGTGTCTGCTGCTGTTGCACTGGGCCATACATCACGCTCTGTGTGTGTGTGTGTGTGTGTGTGTGTGTGTGGTGCCCTAGAGGAATCACAGGCTGGGAAAGTGAAGCCAAAATGACCAGGCCTCTCCCTGGGATCTCATCAAGGGTTTGGTGGCGGAGGTGGTGGAGGTGGTGGTGGTGGTAGAGGTGGCAGGATGGTGGTGGTGGTGGCGGTGGTGGTGTTGGGGATGTCAACAGGATGGCGGGGGTAAGGCTCATGGTGGGCGGGGGAAGCAATGGTTCCCAGCGAGGGAAAGAAGAAAGAGAAAGGAGGAGAGGGGAGGGAGAAAGTGCAGGAAGAGGAAAATGATGTATGATGAAATGATTCATTTGGTCTGTGATTGATTTTAGTGGCGGTACGTTATGAAGGAACACAAATGTCGATATGTCATATCAGTAATGGCAAAACTTGAAATGAAATTGAGGGAGTGGACAATGATTGATTTTTTTAGAAGGATTTTCTTTTTTTTAAAGCTTGTAATCATATTTCTCTCCACAAACTGGGTATGTGTGTGTTTTTAGCAACCCGTTTTGAGATTTATAGAGATTCGTTGCATTATTAATACTAATTGGAGTCAACTTCTGTCTTGTAAAAGTTAACTTGTGTCTTGTAAATGTACATTTGAATGAATGTGCAATGATCTGTGCAAATTCATACATATTTATGAATCCAACATTTACTAATTGCACACATTCCCCCCAAAAATGAAAACTTATGTCTAACTTATGTCTATCTATAGCCTTATGTCTATCTATAGTCTTATGTCTATGTATTATGTCCAATTGGTAACTCGTGTCGAAGCATCTACTGAGTTTTCTTCTTCGGTGGTGGTGTGGAGCAACTCAAGTGGGTGCTTATGGGTGCTTATGGAACTTCAGCCTCAAGTATCTTGGTCTTATTTGAACCAAATGCTAAAGCATATCATCTCAGAAATAAAAAATACATTGGTACATTTATTTTACAAATAAAATTGAATTGAATTGAATTATTTGTGCAAAATGCAAACCTACGTTTACCAGACACAAGGTGACTCATATTAGTAGACAAATCTCTCTCTATAGTTTATTAAGCTGAACCTAGAGTTTAATCTGGCTATATTATGACGGCCCTGCTGTGATTGAGATAGGCCAGATAGGCTGTTTGGATCTCCCGACAGCCCCTGGATAATCGTAGTCTGCCTTGCATCGGCACGACGGCAGCCACGACCCCGCCGAGCGATGTCACGGTTAGAATCACCTGTAGGCTGCATAGCTACTGAGGCGCAGCAACAAATCTCCACGTACATTTGCTGGGGGTGGTTAGAGTAGTGAGGAGGGGAGGAGGGGGACCCAGGATCTCTGGCGAGGAACATACAAGTGTGCTCTCGAACCAACAAAGAAAGATGAAAATGGATCCTCTGCATGGGTGGATGGTTGAATGGGTGGATGACAGCGCACTGTGTCCCTGGTAAGAGCGAGGAGAGAAGGGGGAGTTTGAAATTTGAATTTGAGCGGAGATAATGAGTGAATAATGCCGGCAGGCGACACACAGTCACAGAGAGTTATGCTAAAAAGGATGAAATAATAGAAGAAGGCACACGCGCGCACAAAGGGCATGCGTGCACTTACCAGCAGATCCAAATCTGTACTTTGTTGAAGTGTATGTTTGACCTTGTTCAACGCAGGGTAAAGTCGCATGATCTCTGTGACTGCATTGTGGATCAAGTCATCGAGTCAATCGAATTTGGCGCAATTGCAATCCAATTATATGCATGTTGCTGTTCTGGTTCTCCTCTCATCATGTAAAGTGCACAGTACACAGCCTTACCAGAAATACTTTCAACCGTTGACTCTGGTCATGGTGGACATGGCATTACTCTAATGCATTTACTGTAATGCCATGTCCACTCCACTCCACATCGTAGCAATCTCTCCTGTCCAACATTCCCTCTTTTAGTTCCCATGGAAACCTTTAGTAACTCCTTGTAGGATAAATAACCACGAGGCACACATTGTGCAAAGCGGTTGATAGATAGATAGAGAGATAGATAGAGAGATATAGAGAGAGATAGCGAGAGAGAGGTAGATAGATAGATAGATAGATAGATAGATAGATAGATAGATAGATAGATAGATAGATAGATAGATAGATAGATAGATAGATAGATAGATAGATAGATAGATAGATAGATAGATAGATAGATAGATAGATAGTATAGATAGATAGATAGATAGATAGATGATAGATATAGATGTAGATAGATAGATAGATAGATAGATAGATAGATAGATAGGTAGATAGATAGATAGAGATAGATAGATAGATAGATAGATCGACAGAGATATAGGTAGGTACCTGTAGATAGATAGATAGACAGGCAGACAGACAGACAGACAGACAGACAGACAGACAGATAGATAGATAGAGAGATAGACAGGGATAGAGAGAGAGATAGATAGATGCAAGAGAGTAGAAAGAAAGTCCCTCCTACTCATCTTCAATATAGCAGCACTTACTAGAAACAAAGGTCATCTCAGATGACGATAGACTCTCTCTCATCTCCCTCTCTCTATGTGTATCTACTCTCTCAATATATTTCTCTACTTGTAGACTTTTTCTCCTCCTATACTTTGACATTAGGATTCAGAGGGTGGAGGTCAAATTTGAGCAGCCAATGTCAAAAGAAGAGCAGCTATATATGTAAATGAATCTTTACACAACATGTGTTGAATCTTTTCTGGGGTTTGTTATTAGTTTTTCAGACCAAGAAGTATTGTCTTGTCCTGAAATAAAAAGAGTAGCTCAGCGGAAATTTCCATTCCTGAAATGGGCCCGGATCCAAGACACACATCTAAAACTAAAACAAAACTCTGTGTTCTAGTCCATGTGTGCTATGTTTATAGCTTATTAATGCTTATATAATGTATATAGCCAGTGATTAACGCACTGCAGGGTGATTAGGAGGGAACATGATTGCCTGATGATGATCATCAGGGGGGGGATGTCAAACGATCATATGGGACACATGTGAAGTCATGATATCCACACACACACGCACACACAAACACACGCACACACATCATGTTCCCTCCTAATCACCCTGCAGTGCGTTAATCACTGGCTATATACATTATATAAGCATTAATAAGCTATAAACATAGCACACATGGACTAGAACACAGAGTTTTGTTTTAGTTTTAGATGTGTGTCTTGGATCCGGGCCCATTTCAGGAATGGAAATTTCCACTGAGCTACTCTTTTTATTTCAGGACAAGAGAATACTTCTTGGTCTGAAAAACAAATAACAAACCCCAGAAAAGATTCAACACATGTTGTGTAAAGATTCATTTGCATATATAGCTGCTCTTCTTTTGACATTGGCTGCTCAAATTTGACCTCCACCCTCTGAATCCTAATGCCAAAGTACAGGAGGAGAAAAAGTCTACAAGTAGAGAAATATGTTGAGAGAGTAGATACACATAGAGAGAGGGAGATGAGAGTCTATCGTCATCTGAGATGACCTTTGTTTCTAGTAAGTGCTGCTATATTGAAGATGAGTAGGAGGGACTTTCTTTCTACTCTCTTGCATCTATCTATCTCTCTCTCTATCCCTGTCTATCTCTCTATCTATCTATCTTGTCTGTCTGTCTGTCTGTCTGTCTGTCTGCCTGTCTATCTATCTATCTTAATTATCTTACCTCTTGTTCTCATTGGTCACATTATGTTGACAGTACATCGACAACAACAACAACAACAACAACAACAACAACAACAACAACAACAACAACAGGGAGACATGGGTTGCCATGTTGGACTGTATAGTGTGTGTCATGTAATGATGTGTAATGATAACTGCCTGTGAGCCCGCGCACAGTGTGAGCAAACACTGAGCATTGCTGTTGCCGTGACAGTGACAGCATGAGGTGGGAGCCCTGATCTTCCAGCATATGCGCGTGGAGACATGACAACCCGGCTTGACATATGCAGTATACACACATGCACGCACGCACGCACACACACACACACACACACACACACACACACACACACACACACACACACACACACACTTGTGTGTGTGTGTGTGTGTGTGTGTGTGTGTGTGTGTGTGGCAGCAGTGACAGGTCTTCACACTGAGCCATATACAGTATATTACAAGGTGATCTATTAGTTGAGTCCAGCGGTGAGGAGGAGATGTTGTGTTGTGAATACACAGTGTTATTGTGACACGCAACAACCTTCTGGCATGAAGCAGTTTAATAATATATATATATAATAATATATCAGTATATGTAAAGATATCTGTCAATTTTATTTGTATAGCCCTTAATCACAGTTGCGGTCTCAAAGGGCTTTACAGGCCATATGATGCTCATCACATTTAATATCTGATTACATGTGTAAAATCATCATGTTAATGGGTGCTGAGATTTACGAGATGTGTGTGATTGTGTGTAATCACCGTTGTAAACGTGTAAAAAAGATCTGTAAATGTGTAGACCAGTCTGTAAATGCATTCATACATAGGCCTCGGCATATTACGTAATGGCTGAGAAGTGAAAAGTATTTGGCTCCAGGAGTTTGGAAACGCAGACAAGTCAGAGGCAGGCCTCTCGATTATCTTTTTTCCACATGACTTTTGCTACACACACAAATCTGCAAGTGTGTGTGTGGCGAATTTGCAAATGTATGTGGAGATTTGTTGCTGCGCCTCAGTAGCTATGCAGCCTACAGGTGATTCTAACCGTGACGTCGCTCGGCGGGGTCGTGGCTGCCGTCGTGCCGATGCAAGGTAGACTACGATTATCCAGGGGCTGTCGGGAGATCCAAACAGCCTATCTGGCCTATCTCAATCACAGCAGGGCCGTCATAATATAGCCAGATTAAACTCTAGGTTCAGCTTAATAAACTATAGAGAGAGATTTGTCTGCTAATATGAGTCACCTTGTGTCTGGTAAACGTGAACTTGTATGCTGTTAACTGTACTTTGAGTAAATGTGCAATGAATGTGTACGTATTCATGAAGGTTTGTATTTTTTATTTCTGAGATGATATGCTTTACCATTTGGTTCAAATAAGACCAAGATACTTGAGGCTGAAGTTCCATAAGCACCCATAAGCACCCACTTGAGTTGCTCCACACCACCACCGAAGAAGAAAACTCAGCAGATGCTTCGACACGAGTTACCAATTGGACATAATACATAGACATAAGACTATAGATAGACATAAGACTATAGATAGACATAAGGCTATAGATAGACATAAGACTATAGATAGACATAAGTTAGACATAAGTTTTCATTTTTGGGGGGAATGTGTGCAATTAGTAAATGTTGGATTCATAAATATGTATGAATTTGCACAGATCATTGCACATTCATTCAAATGTACATTTACAAGACACAAGTTAACTTTTACAAGACAGAAGTTGACTCCAATTAGTATTAATAATGCAACGAATCTCTATAAATCTCAAAACGGGTTCCTAAAAACACACACATACCCAGTTTGTAGAGAGAAATATGATTACAAGCTTTAAAAAAAGCTTCTAAAAAAATCAATCATTGTCCACTCCCTCAATTTCATTTCAAGTTTTGCCATTACTGATATGACATATCGACATTTGTGTTCCTTCATAACGTACCGCCACTAAAATCAATCACAGACCAAATGAATCATTTCATCATACATCATTTTCCTCTTCCTGCACTTTCTCCCTCCCCTCTCCTCCTTTCTCTTTCTTCTTTCCCTCGCTGGGAACCATTGCTTCCCCCGCCCACCATGAGCCTTACCCCCGCCATCCTGTTGACATCCCCAACACCACCACCGCCACCACCACCTCCACCATCACTGCCACCTCTACCACCACCACCACCTCCACCACCTCCGCCACCAAACCCTTGATGAGATCCCAGGGAGAGGCCTGGTCATTTTGGCTTCACTTTCCCAGCCTGTGATTCCTCTAGGGCACCACACACACACACACACACACACACACACATATATACACACATACACACACACACAACACATAAGACACAAATATGTATACTTAAATATGTCAAGACAACACAAGACAAGACAACACAACACAACACAAGACAACACAAGACAACAACACACAAGACAACACAACACAAGACAACACAACACAACACAACACAGGGAGACATGGGTTGCCATGTTGGACTGTATAGTGTGTGTCATGTAATGATGTGTAATGATAACTGCCTGTGAGCCCGCGCACAGTGTGAGCAAACACTGAGCATTGCTGTTGCCGTGACAGTGACAGCATGAGGTGGGAGCCCTGATCTTCCAGCATATGCGCGTGGAGACATGACAACCCGGCTTGACATATGCAGTATACACACATGCACGCACGCACACACACACACACACACACACACACACACACACACACACACACACACACACACACACACACACACACACACACACACACACACACCATGATGTTCTTTCCTGATCAAAACATGCGATCTACTTTCACCTTTCCTTTGAGCTCCTCATTAGCAGCGTATTCGCCAGATGTGTCGTCTCGCGATTAAGTCCGGTCACATGGGAGTTATCTAATTATGCAAGATGTGGGGTGGGAGTCAAGATAAACATGGGTGCCAGCACCGGGGGGGGGGGGGGGGGGGGGGCGGTCATGCTGTTCCCCTAACACGCGTTATAGGGTCCCGTCCATCTCTCCTGTCAGCCAGTGCCCTGACAACAGCACAGAACCACCCGCACCACATAAACACTCATACACACAAACACACGCACACACGCGCACACACACACACACACACACACACACACATACCACCACATTGATTGATTGATGATCTCCACACAGAAGCCGTAATATTCCCAACCTCAGACATTGCCATTTTACACCGTGAACATATTCATATTCATACAGTATATCCTTAAAACCAGGGGAGTTTCATCTCTAATCTTGTAAGATTAATTTAAACCTTGTTGGTGCAACAACCAACCAACCCTCAGTGGCTTAAAGTAATCAAAGGTACAGCAATGTTATGGCACATGTCTGGGAACATCGCCGAAGGCACTACCAAAGCAAGAAGGGAGAGTCCAAGCACTGTGCAATCATTGAAATGACCACGGATAGTCTCTCTCTCTCTCTCTCTCTCTCTCTCTCTCGCTCTCTCTCTCTCTCTCTCCCGCTGGTACTCCTCGACCGGCCCATCGTACCCTCGGCTGTCCATGGGACACGGAGATCCCTGGAGATGAGTGATGGTCGTCGTGGGAACCTGCGTCCTCCTCCCGGGGTCGTCCTGTCGTTACGAGTCTCCACGGTGGCACAACCCCTTATATCAGCCATCTCATCGCGAGCCGGACCGGCACGGCATCAGCGGCGTTAAAGAGCGGCATGTACGATCAGTAACGCATCACGCACGTACACGCACGGCCACGCACACACACGCTAATGCTCAAACCAATAATCGATTATATATACAGGAGGAGGCAACAGGGGGGACCAGCCATGTGGTGTCACCCCATCACTGATCACACACACGCACACACACACACACACACACACACACACACACACACACACTGAACTGATTGCTCATCTGACCACACACACACAGATTTCATCACACATTCCACGCATGAAGCTCGGTGGGTTAGAGAGAGAGACAGAGACAGTGTCTCTCTCTCTAATCCACCCCCCCTTCCCACCACTGAGCATGAGCTGGAGTGGTCTTACCTGTCTGGTGGTGCTCTCTGTGGTCTCGGCGTGTGACGGCGATAGACCCCGATCCGGTCTATACGGAGTACGTACTCCCCTCCATGTGCTGGGCGCCGGTGGTGGTGGTGTTGGTGGTGGTGGCGGTGGTGGCGGTGGTGGTGGTGGTGGGATGGATGCAGGTGGGGGGACGGGGGGGTAGGAGGGCAGTCAGTCAGTCAGTCAGTCAGTCAAGCTTTCCATCTGTCAGACAGACAGACAGACAGACAGACAGGCAGGTCTGTGGTAGGGGATCGGAGTGTGTTTTCCTTCCAGCTGGCAGCGATGCCTCACCGCGTGCATCCGTCTCCTCCCTCCGTCCGTTGGCGGGTCACTCGCAGCCAGACCCTGAGCCACCGCAGAGCCAGAGAGAGACGGGAGAGAGAGGCAGCGAGAGAGAGAGAGAGGAGAGAGAGAGAGGAGAGAGAGGAGAGAGAGAGAGAGAGAGAGAGAGAGAGAGAGAGAGGAAGAGAGAGAGAGGAGAGAGAGAGAGAGAGAAAGAGGAGGTGTGGTTGGCGGTGGTGGCAGTGGGAGGTGCTTAGCGAACGTAGCACGCCGCGGAATCGGCACCCTCCTTATTCCATGTCTGGCTCCGCGTACTACAGCTGTGGTCTCCCCGATACCTCCTGGCTGTGTGTGTGTGTGAGTGTGATGTGTGTGTGTGTGTGTGTGTGTGTGAGTGTGTGTGTGTGTGTGTGTGTGTGTGTGTGTGTGTGTGTGCGTATGTGCCACCTATGCATGCACCTAAGAGAGAGAGAAAGAGAGAGAGAGAACGCGAGGGAGCGAGGAAGAAATCTGTCACGTCTGCCAGTGAGAACACCGCTGTCAGCTCCGCAACGGTAAGGTGTTGTAGAAGAGAGAGAGAGAGAGAGAGAGAGAGAGAGAGAGAGAGAGAGAGAGAGAGAGAGAGAGAGAGAGAGAGAGGAGAGAGAGAGAGAGAGAGAGAGAGAGAGAGGAGAGAGAGGAGAGGGAAGGAGAAGGTGGAATGAGAGAGAGAGAAGAAGAAGAAGAGAGAGAGAGAGAAGAGAGAAGAGAGAGAAGAGAGAGAGAGAGAGAGAGAGAGAGGAGAAGAGAGGAGAGAGAGAGAGAGCGGGAGGGGAGGTGTGACGGTGTGAGTCGGGAGTCGGGAGGTGTGGCGGCGGTGTGGCGGTGATGTGGCGGCGGTGGTGGGGCGGCGGCGGTGGTGTGGGCGGAGAGCACAGATGTTTCCCGACTCGGATTCTTGACCTCGAGGAACGGCGTTAGCACAACAGCGCGCCGTTAGCAACAAGATGTGAATCAATTGTTATTCTCAGCGGTCCAAGCAGTACGAAGACACACTCTTTTAGCATGGAGGTGCAGCATGTTGCAGCTATCGCTAATGCAGCTAAGGCAGCGCTCTCCTTCACCCTATCCATGTATCTTCACAAGATAGCTTTGTTGTTTTCGTGCATTTTCTGCACTTTTCAAAAGGAAAAAACATTGTTAAGCCAACATTTGATCCTGTGTGTAACATATAAGACCGACATGGAGATGAACACAATATGTATTATAGTCCCACATGAGAACATTGAGTTGCACTGTAGCAGAATGACAATTTAAATGTGAATATATATGAGAGAGAGAGGCGGGTGGGAGGGGGAGACAGCGTAACACACATGGGAGGAATTGATTCATCTCTCCGTTCCTGTTGGTCAGATACACAGCTGCGGTTCAGTCAATGACTCAAACAGCCAGTATCTGCTCACATGTTGTTGGTTTTTGCATCTGTGTGACGTTGAGCGTGTGTGTGTGTGTATGTGTGTTTGTGAAGGGGAGAGAGAGAGGGAAAGAGAGGGAGAGAGAGAGAGAGCTTGTAGTGGAGAGAGGAGGAGAGAGAGAGAGAGGAGAGAGAGAGTGTGTGTGTGTGTGTGTGTGTGTGTGTGTGTGTGTGTGTGTGTGTGTGGGTGTATGTGTGTAGAGAGAGAGACAGAGAGAGAGTGTGTGTGTGATAGTGTGTGTGATACCTGTATACCAAGCTTGT
>PIJE02000011.1:1097010-1132746 GCA_002895965.2 Coryphaenoides rupestris | reverse complement strand
GTGTGTGTCTGTTGTGTGTGTGTGTGTACAAGTAGGTGTGTGTGTGTGGTCTGTGTGTGTGTGTGTACAAGTGTGTTTGTGTGTGTGTGTGTGTGTGAGTGTGTGTGTGGTGTGTGGTGTGGTGTGTGTGTGTGTGTGTGTGTGTGTGTGTGTGTGTGTGTGTGTGTGTGTGTGTGTGTGTGTGTGTGTGTGTGTGTGTGTGTGTGTGAGAGCGAGCACACAAGCTCACCATATATTTTACCGGTGCCTGTTTGCTCTGTCCACACAAAGTCCTCTATATGCAAATTAGCATGTTAAAAATAGCTCGGTCAGCATTGTTGCTGCATGCTAGCTAGATTTGTATCTATAATGTTTTCATCCACAAATTAATGGACACGTGTTTGTCCTCTGCTTCACTCCATCGCTTGTTCCTGTATGTCTTCATGTGTATTTGAATACACAGCAGAGCACACTACATAGAAGCCAAACTGGGCAAAATATTACACAGATACACAAACAAACACAAGACACACACACACACACACACACACACACACACGCACATAAATATTGACTCTCTCAGTGGTACACACAATCGCCAAATACCATCGCCAAACCGATCAAAGGACAAAACCACACTCACGCACGTGCGCGCACACACACACACACACAACACACACACACACACACACACACACACACACACACACACACACACACACACACACACACACACACACAGAGCGAGAGAGAGAGAGAAAGAGGTAGAGAGAGCCAGAGAGAGAGTGAGACAGAGGGAGATTTAGCCAGACAGAGTGTGAACAGGGGTCAATATTACACACGATGACAGCCCATCTCTGTATATGAAGTGCAGTGAACCTGGGGGCGGAGCTACCTGGGGGTGGCGGAGCTACCTGCCTGCCTGCCCACTATGGACCCCCATGGATTACACCTCCACCCTGAAGACTCTGCACTGCACACGCCCCCCGGGCCCACAGCTGGGGAGCGCCGGAGAAAATGCGAAATCTGAAAAAGCAACCAGGGAATGGGAGAAACGAAAAGAGGGGAGGGGAGGGAGAGAGAGAGAGAGGAGAAGAGAAACACCATGACGATTTGGAGTAAAAAAAAAAAATACCCAAGTCTCCAGAGATAATGGGATGGGGAGGAGGAAGCAGAGGAAATATGAATGAGCTTAAACTGTTATCTGTGAGGAGGAGGTCCACCTCTGGCAGGGCCCAAGGCAGGGGGGAGAAAGAGAGAGGGAGAGGGAGAGAGAGAGAGAGAGAGAGAGAGAGAGAGAGAGAGAGAGACAGTGACTGAAACTGAAACTGCGAAGACAGAGAGATAGAGATATAGAGATAGAGACAGAGAGAGAAAGACAGAGAGGACAGAAATTATTAAGAGTGAGAGCGATAGAAAGAGAGAGACAGAGACAGAGAGATAGCTAGAGAGAGAGAGACAGAGAGAGAGAGAGAGAGAGAGAGAGAGAGAGAGAGAGAGAGAGAGAAGAGAGAGAGAGAGAGACAGAGAGGATAGAAATTCTTAAGAGTGAGAGCGATAGAAAAGAGAGAGAGAGAGAGGAGAGAGAGACAGAGACAGAGAGATACCGAGAATGACAGAGAGAGAGAGAGAGAGAGCGAGAGAGTCAGAGAGACAGCGAGGATATAAATCATTAGGCACAGGGTGCAGTGATTCTCTGTATGCCGTTTTGTTGTACTGAGCCCTCTGTGTGTTTTGCGAGGCCATGAGACTGAAAGGAACAGGAGGCGGAAACGAAGAGAATAGGAGGGAAGATGTGGAGATAGAGGGGGGTGGGAATGGGCCCAGGCGGAGGGAAGCAGAAGAACTCAGCCTTCGAGCTGACATCATACCATCTGATAAAAAGTGGATCGGCAGCCATTTACAGGGAGTGGGGGCTGCATACCAAACAGTGCTCTCTCTTCTGAGTACGTATTTCTTCCTGTTCCTTATTTCCTTCCTCCCTCTCTCCCTTCCTTCGTTCGTTCCTTCCTCCCTCCCTTCCTTCCTTCCTCCCATCCTTCCTTCCTCCTTCCTTTCCTTTCCTCCCTTCCTTCCTTCCTCCCTTCCTCCTTCCCCTACCTCCCTTCCTTCCTTCCTTCCTTTCGGCATTCCTATCTTCCGTTCTTCCTCCCTCAATTCCTTCCTTCCTCCCTTTCTCCTTCCCTTCCCTTCCTCCCTTCCTTCCTTCCTTCCTTCCTTCCTCCATTCCTATCTGCCTTTCTTCCTCCCTCAATTCCTCTTTTTTTATTGTAGCTGCGACAACTGCTACAGTTATCCTTATCCCTCAAGTCTCTGGTTTATGTAGCCAGGTGCTGACGTTTCCAGGGAACTCCCAGGATGTTGAGCAACAGACAGCTAGCCGGACCTGCCCATCAGGAGAACGGGGACCTCGGTGTTCTGGGAGGAGATGGCATGATTTTGGGGTTTTTTCACACCGTGAGGTTGTGTGACTGCAGAGAGAGAGAGATAGCGGTGTCTCTGTCGTATCTGTCTTCAACATCACAAAAAACAACATTGAGGCCTGGAAAATTCTGCAGAGTGTGAAATCTGTGTGCCTCCCACAAGACAACGTTCCACATCCACACAAGGCACGAAGATGAGGAGGGGGGGGGGGGGGGGGGGGGGGGGGTGGGGGGGTGGGTGGGGATGGAGACAGACACCCACCCTGAAGCAGAGCTTAACCCAGCCTCTCCCAATCGCTGTTTGATCTCTCGGGGAGGAACCAGCTCCGCACAGACCTGCAGCCGCCGTCGGTGTGAACGCAACGCTCTGTTCATCAAGCATCATCTGTAATCTGCTGCCAAAACTAGGCTCTGGGAACGGGGCTGAGGCAAGGGTGGCGTGTGTGTCTGTGTGTGTGTGTGTGTGTGTGTGTGTGTGTGTGTGTGTGTGTGTGTGTGTGTGTGTGTGTGTGTGTGTGTGTGTGTGTGTGTGCATGTGTGTCATGTGTGTGTGTGTGTGTGTGGTGTATGTGTGCATGGAAGGCGGTTAGTGCAGTGCTGGTTGTCAACCGAGGGCTAACAGATGGTCCTATCTTGCCGAGTCCTGAGATCGAAAAAATGTCCGGAGATTTCTTGGGAGCTTCTTCTTCCACCTGTGGGTGTCCTTCTTCGGTCCAGGGTAGGTGCGCAATATATTCACCTCTGTTGCCTCTTTTTATAGTCTCCCACCCTTACTCTTTTTTCTCAGAATATCCCACGCTTCAGAATATCCCACGCTTTACTATTCTTTCTATAGACACCTGCTGGCGCGTGCCGGAGTTGCCTGGCCGTGTCCTCAGATGGTCTAGCCTTTTGGCCTCGTTACCCTGGCGCTTGCGCGACAACCTCTGAGACTTGGTTGCCTTCCATCTAGTGGTTTCTCGGGAGAACTACAACCTCTGAGTACAACAGTGCTTATCCAATCTTAGTGCTTTTAGAACATATGATACTTGGTGATACACACATAATGAACACAATGCTTCTCAACAAATGAACCACAACACATTATCATATGGATATGGTGGACAATGATTGAATCACAACATCTTGATTATTCTGAACGTTTATAATAACCCCACATCGCCCTTCATTCTCTTACTATCACATGGTTTTTCGGACACCGGTGAATCAACCCTACTTGACAACACACACACGCACACACACACACACAGACACGCACACACACATGCACACACACACATGCACGCACGTACGCACGCACACACACACACACACACACATAGACAGACGGGGGAGAGAGAGAAGCCATCCCAGAGCTGCTCCTCAAATGGTAGTTTAGAGATTAAATTGTCGCATACACATACGGGATATGCAGTGAAATGAAAAAGACATAGAAGAATCTCTGTGGATTTTTAAAGGATGCCTAAAGATTTTTCATCATCATTTGGGGTCCAACTGACTAATGAGGACGGACAACTATTTTTAAAGTTTGTCCGGTAATTAGCGAGAACGCAGCCGCAAAACGTCTACACTGTTTTGGGGCAAAATTGCCCGTCAATGTAGGTCCTCTAAAGTGCCTGTTTTTGCCACTGATGGGCTCAAATTGGTATTCAAAGTGCCAGACATCGTTATGGAAAGAGTCCTTCTGCTTGAGACCGTCTGCTTGTTATTGAAAATCTCACGTTGTCGAAATCAGATAAATATTCATGCCGTCGAGCACTTACAACAATCTGGTTGGTGGTAAAAACAACCTCTTTAGCAGACATACATTGACAGGCAGTTTTGCCCCCAAAGGGTTACAGTGCATCGCGTTTTGCGGCTACGTTCTCGCTCAATACTCGACCAACTTTAAAGATGATTGTCCGCATTAGTCAGTGAGATCCCAAATTATGGGAAAATGGGGTCCAGGTTGAAAAATCCCAAAGATTTTCTTAAAGTTTTAGCTGCTATGGGTGTTCCTTTGCACCGCCGTGCATAAGAACACACACATCCACGCACACACACACACACACACACACGCACACACACACAAATCTAGATCACCATGAATCCCTTGTTTTGTTAGCGTTAGCGCTGACCTTGGCGCCTCATTTTATGCAGAGAAAGAGATCGGGATTGCGATCAGAAGGCCTTTCGGAAGGTCTCTGATCTACGCAACATGGAAACTACACATGCAATTAACCCACTGATCTCTCAGATGCCTTTGGTGTATGCTGGTAACACTATGTGCATGCACACGCACACACACACACACACACACACACACACACACACACACACACACACACACACACACATACCACACACACACACACATGCGTACACATACCTGCACATACAGTACATGCACACACATTTACACACACGTGGGCAAACGCACACATAAGGCACACATGCACACTCTCTCTCACACACACACACACACACACACACACACACACACACACACACACACACACACACACACACACACACACACAGCCCATGATGGTAGTGGTGGTTCCAGCCCACCATTCTGTCGGTCCTTAATCAGACAGCTCTGTGACCGCTCTGCAGATTAATTTTCACACAAATGTTTTTCTCCCACCTTTTCCTGCCTCCTCATTAGCATGTCCAGAACCACAATGTCACCACTTGCGTTGTGAGATACTGTTTCATTTAATAGCCGGCCTGTGGAAACACTGGGAACCAATGAGACAGTTCATGCTAATTACAACCTTGGGCTGAACCCACACAAAGCGCGTGTTTACCAAGCTGATTGACTATTTTCATCACGATTAGGCCCATGATTCACCAGACTTTGCTGTACTACCGATTTGCTCCACTTTCAAGCGTGAATAATTGTTTAATGTGCCCAAGAACGGCCAAGATTTTGATAATTATGAGTCATGAAATTGCTTTTGCTTTTCTATTGAAGCCCCCCCCCGCCCCTACCCTGCTCTTTAAAACCCTGACACTTGTTGTCGGTACCTGTTGTATGTGAGTAGCAGAACAATGATCATTCTCAAACGGGACCTCTCCGCTGACAGATTAAATGGTGCTTATTATTTATTCATATAGATTATCGCGTATTATTTGAGATGTTGCTAAATTAATTGCATTCCTACATTGAAGAAGGACTTATGAGCGGATAATAATAATAATAATAATAATGTTAAACGTAATCTATATTATGGAGTGACAAGGGGGTCCTGCGGTGTAAACTTTACTCCAAACTTAAAAATCGTAATACCTATGGGTATTTCTTTTATAATACACATAGTTATAGTTTTCTGTTCAATAACGTCCAAGGGTGTGCATCATTTTTCAATAACCGGACACCTCTTTTAAATCAATTTGCTACAAATCCAACATTAACCACAGATTGTTAAATACATGGATCGACCAGATGCTTCCTTGACAACACAAAATCAATGTGCTTAAAGCGCCATATGGAACAATATTTAAATGTAATCTGATGAAGTCGATAAAAGAAACTATAATATTATGGATCAACGTCACTAACATCTAATCACACTTGATAAATCATGTGGCATAACCGCGATAAACCACGCCGGGGCTGTCCCGTGATATAGAATAAGATAAAAATGTGTGGTCAACATTCACCGCCAAAGGGGGGTGGCTTGTTGTGGTTTATTCTGCACATGACACGTCCACAGGCAGGCAGGCAGACAGGCAGGCAGACAGGCAGTCAGACAGACAGACACAGACAGACAGGCAGGTGGTAGGGACGCAAGTAGTACAAGGCCTTCAAAGAGATCCACTCTTCTGGGATCTTCGGTCCAACATCCAATTAGAGGGGCTCTTTAAGTCGACATAAAAGCCTGTTAGGGTGTATCTTGTACACAGCAGGAGCTCTGTTGCTTACAGATTAGAGGCAGTGCTCCTACGTGGTTAAAGGAATCAAAAGCGTGATTAACGTGGCAATGTGCAATCACAACAACATGAATTGCTTTTATGTTATATATTGCTTCACCTCCTGGGAGTATTTACTATTAAGTCATTTGGCTGCTCCTATCAAAGTGATTTGCATTGGGGAATGCAATTTGGCAATTTAACCCAGTACCTCTCGGGCTGGGAGTTGAACACCCTAACCATGAGGCCAATTTTGACTCATGTCCGATGTAAAAGATCATTCTAGAAGATTCATTTGGTGCCGCTTCTTCCCCATGTCTCAGTTTCATGCCTCCTCGTGTCTCAGACGACCCTCAGACAAAACGGATGAATCAGACCACACCCCTTGTTATCCGGGCTCTGTGATTGGCCCCCATTCCATTTGCGACGAGCCAATGATGATGTCACTTGACCCTTTAACACTGTGATTCACTGCTTAAACTGGTGTTGGATCATCTGGATGTCGCCATAACTGTGACAGCTCAACGACGACGCCTGCAGAGCCTCGCCAGAGAGATGTGTTTATCTATAGCTCAGCCTGACAAATTCATCGTGATGGCTGGGTGAGCTGGGCTTAGGGGAACAGCAGAACGCTCTCTGGAGAACACACTGATTCTGACACTGATTTAACAAAGTCAACTGTTGTGTAACTGACGCTGATTCTAACATGCCGTTTTTAGGGCGGCAAAACGAAAGAACTCCAAAGCTCTTTACAGTATTGCCTCACATTCACCCATTCATACACCGACGGCGACGCCAACCATGCAAAGTAGCAACCAACACGTCAGGAGCAGTTAGGGTTAGGTGGTGTCTTGCTCAGGGACACCTCGACACTTAGCTAGGCGGAGCCCGGGGCTCGAACCAGCAACCTTCCTGTTGCCAGACAACCGCTCTTAACTTCTGAGCCCCAAAATAAAAGAAACGACTTTCTGCAATGAAAAAAACCTTAAATCCGTAAGCTTATATTTGATGCACAATTTGATGCCCAAAACCGCTTTTGCCTTTGAGTGTGTATCCGGTGTCTGTGGGCCAGCGGTCTTTTGTGATGCATGTGCATGCCAGCTACTGTCCCGTCATGAAGCAGCATCAACCTATACTGCATGTGTGTCTGTGTGTCTGTGTGTGTGTGTGTGTGTGGGGGGGGGGGGGTGTCCTTGGATGTTGTTCATCCCTGTCCACACTCTCAGCTCAGAGAGTGTGAGAGAGAGAGTGGCCCAGGCCCGAGTTGTTGTTGTTGTTGTTGTTGTTGTTGTTGTTGTTGTTGTTGTTGTTGTTGTTGTTGTTGTTGCAGACCAGACTGGTCGTCTGGTCTGCAAACACGACGAGAGGGAAGAGCGATCCCTCTTCATTTCGGCTCCTCTGTGCTCACCGAGCCCCTGCTTGAGGTCAGGGGGAGTGCGTGTTGTTCACGCCTTTTATGGCTCATGTCTCATTTCAATTCAGGTCTCTTTTGTTTCCAGTCCCCCTCCACCTTAATGTCCTCTCCCCGGGCTGCTAGTTCTCCCCGAGCAATATTCTGTGGCCGTAGGAGATGAACATTGCGTTTACTTTGTGTGTGTGTGTGTGTGTGTGTGTGTGTGTGTGTGTCTGTGTGTGTGTGTGTGTGTGTGTGTGTGTGTATGCATGCATATACTGTATATGCGTTTGTATGTGCGTGTGTGTGTGTGTGTCTATGCATGTGTGTGTGGCGGCGTGTGCACATGTGTATGTGTGTATGCATGTGTGTGTGGCTGCACGTGCAGGTGTGTGTGTGTGTGTGTGTGTGTGTGTGTGTGTGTGTGTGCATGTGCATACAATACGTGCGCATGCATGCTTGTGTGTTTGTGTGTGCTAAAGCCTCTTGTCTTCCTCCTTAGCCCACTGTGTGTTTATAAGGAGCTCATTAGATGTGCAGATGAGGCTCCTGACAGCAGACTCAGACGGTGCTCCTCATGCTGCTGCTGCCGGCCACATTAACGCTCTCCTCTCCTAATGGAGCTGAACAGAAAGGCCAGCGGTGAAGCTGTTTCCTGTTTGCGTTCCTTTTAATTATCCTTCATTCCCGTATAGAGCCGAGCTACAGTATACGACAAGACACTACTGACAGCCTCCCAGCGAGAAGCTGTTCTCAGAAGCCTTTTCATTCATGTTTGGACCATTCCATATTCTAACTGCTCTGTTTGTAGCATCACGGGGCTCCATGTCCGCCGTGGTTGATAAGCTTTCTTGTACTTGTTTTGTTGCACATTGCGCTGGGCATCGCCACTTTTTCCTTAAACATACACAAAGATTCTAATATTGATTTAATATCTATTTCTTATTCCTGCTGGTCTTATTTCTCATTCCTGCTGGTATTTTTTACTGTAAATATTCTGATTCTGATCCCTCCAATTCATGTTATCTTTAGTATTCTTTTGCACATTCCGCTGAAAATCGCCCACTTTTCATTTCACTGCATATCCTGTATGTGTATGTGACAAATAAAGTTCTTGAATCTTGAATCTTGTATCTGTGGAGCTGTTTGGTGACAACCTGAGGGGCTGAGTTGTCACCGAATCCGCACACGTCAACACACAGCAAATTTGTTTTGCCAGTGTCGGAATTATCAGTGCTACAAAAATCTAATATCTGCAGCGAGGTTTTTCCCACTGACGCTTTTTTGACTGTTATATTTCTAGCCACGGTTATCAGTTAGATCAGTTTTGGATTTGGATTGTTTTGGGTTTTTATTTGCCTCAAATATTGCCAAATATTTAAATAGATTCCATGGCCAGAATAGATCGCGGCGTGCTGTTCCTGCCACCCACTTAGTTTCCAAATTGGATGAAACGGAACGGTGAAATTGCATAAACTGGTCTTCTCATATCAAAACTGATCCGCATGAGTCACAGTGGAGTGACTGTACAAATCTAAAGACACTTAACCTTTCAGGTCCTCTTTTTGTGGATTAAAGTTATAAAAATACCACTCGCATACCGTCCCGAAGGCTTAGTTTCAGCGCTGCAATAATTAGATTTATGTGGCACACTTTGCTTTGTTATATATATAACAAATATATATATATTTATATAAAATGTATTTTATGTCAAAGGCCAAACACTGGCAGACGAGACGAGGAATTACCTTCAAAATACATATTGTGCATCCACATTGATGAACACAACGTCAGCGGTGTTGAACAGAGACGGAATAGCAACGCACCTCCAGCCGCCATAACGTGTTCCTGCCCCCTCTGGTACAGTAGATCTCACCGATATCCACCCTGTAACGGTCAAAGGTAGTGTTGATTATTGCCACTAGGGGGCGCACCTCCTTGTATCCAACTTGTTTTTAGTTGAGTTTCGTTTTTGACACTACCGGCTATGTATATGAAGAGTCGGCTAGTGCCTTATAGTGTGTCATATTGTTCACATCACCTGGTGTTCCATTGAACCAACTTAAATAAATGGTGAAACCGTATTAGAAATGTATCGTCTGCCGTCTATCTGCTAAGTGACTATTCCGGAGCACGCAGCTAGCCTAAACCACCCCCGAGTGTTGCTGGGATTGTCACGTCCAGACGCTCGCAATTCCGTGTGCGCTTCCGGAAAAAATAAGAGACAGAGGATAGTACGTTGTTGGGTCGCGATAAACGATTCCCTTCAGGGATGCAGAGGGGCGCCAGCTGCCTGTAACTGCCTCTTTAGATACATCATTGATGTGGAATGCATTAGGATTTTGGAAAAGGCTTTTATAATTCCATTCGTTTGAAGCTGCTTCCATAATGCCCATGCCGTGACGCCTGTTAAGTTCTTGTTCAAGAAAACTTTTGTCCGTCTGGGGAGACGAATTATGAATTTTTCGATGCCGGAGGCGAACGTGGGGTTACTGCATGGATCCCGTGCTTCGGTATTATGAGGCACACTGGACCGGGTCCGCAGGTTCGGCAGGGAGGAGAGGGTGTTAAAAGTTCAGAATGGAGGTCTTGTTTCTGTCGGGACGAGTGCCGGTCAGTCAATAATACGACGGTGTGTGATTGCGGAAAATCACACCATCAATAACAAACAACAACATTGGAACAACGTAATGGGCTGTGATAAATATCCCGGTGTGCTTTTCCAGACTTTAGACCGCTCCGGACCGCTCGGTTATTCTCAGAGTGTGACAGGGAGAAGGACAGATCCATTTTTCATGGAAAATGCAGGAAAAAAACGCCCAGAAGAAAACAGTGTGTATGTCAGCCACTGAAAGCCCCACATGAATAAATCATCGTGTCAAAAATCATTTCATTTATTTATTAATCGCTGCTTTCTGCCTGCCTGGCCGCACGCCTGGGCGGCTGGCTCTGCATCATTCACAGTCGTGTGTGTGCGTGTGTCTGTATGTATATGAGTGTGTGTATGCCTGTCTGTATGTGTGTGTGTGTCTGTCTGTATGTATGTGTGTGTGTGTGTGTGTCTGTCTGTATGTATGTATGTATGTATGTATGTGTGTGCGTGTGTGCATCTATATGTGCATGTGTGAGTGTGTGTGTGTGTTTATTAATCGCCTGTACAGCCACACACACCTTTCCCACTTTTGTTCATGATGAAGAATGTTGGTGGAGAACTTGTGCTATTGCTCAGACGTATGAAAGCACACCATTGCCACCACCGCCACCCACCACCGCCGCCACCATCCACCGCCGCCGCCACCACCACCGCCACCATCACCGCCACCATCGCCGCCCTTTCCCTGAACACCGTCCTGATAATAATTAGCAGTCCACTGCTGGCATGCGATGTATAAAAACAATAACGCGCTCTCTGAACTGCAATCCAATTATGAGATTACTGCCCCAGATGATGACACAGCACTCTGACTCTGACTCTGTCTGGATTGTTAAAGTTGTTCATCACCGGCGGTGCCCTCCCCATAATCCATTCGCCCTCATCCCTGCGCCGGTTCTGCTCACGCAAAGAAAAAAACAACAACTCTAATTTGCTGATAGTAAACAACTTCTGTTTGCTGACATTCAAGGGTGTTGGGGAAAAAGTGTTTAAAAGTGCGGGAGGATGGATAATGAGCCTATGTGTGTGCGTGTGTGTGTGTGTGCGTGCGTGTGTGTGTGTGCGTGTGTGTGTGTGTGCGTGCGTGCGACGATGCACGTGCCGGTGTGCAAGTGTGTGTCTCGACTAATAAAATATTGACACAAAAGTCAAGGTGTCAAATGTGTGTATTGACACAGCCTCATGTCAATGTAGAAATGAAACGCTATTAATAGAAACATGCTTTCCAAACACACACACACACACACACACACATGGACACACCCTTGCCCACTTAGCCTTAACATTTCCAATCCCTCTCCTCTCTGATGCATGTTTATCAGTATTGACGTGTTTGTGGTCTGGCTCCTCCACCGTGTGCATCACAAAGGAATTCCATTAAACCAAAGTCATGTCTCAGAAGCATCGCTTTAATACATCAAGTCACATCACATCAAATAAATTATATCATAAATATATATATATATATATATATAGAGAGAGAGAGAGAGAGAAAGAGAGGGAGAGAGAGAGTCTCGAGTACCAACACTGGTGTGTACGTCTTTCTCATGATTTCCACAACTACAAAGAGACACAATACAATAAAATGCAATACAATTATGCAATTAGTCTGCAATGGAAAATTACATACATAAGTATAGTCACGTATTATGAATGCATATATGTTTCTCTTTCTTACAAACCATCTCCTCTCACGGGTTGCTATGAACCCTTTAAGTGAGCTAATGTTCCAAAGTGTTGTGCCGTCTGTAGCGAGGGTTGTTTTCGTGCAAAAGAGTTGGATGTCACCGTGCCCTCACTAACGAGGAAGACTCTGGAGCCTCTATGCCCCCTTTGTCTAAGATGACACCTGGTTGATGTTGTGGGAACGGTCCGAGAGAGAGAGAGAGAGAGAGAGAGAGAGAGAGAGAGAGAGAGAGAGAGAGAGAGAGAGAGAGAGAGAGAGAGAGAGAGAGAGAGAGAGAGAGAGAGAGAGAGAGAGAGAGAGAGAGAGAGCTTTTCCATTTGGCCTTGTAGATTATGTATTGCAGCCTGCCATGTCTGGGCGGGAAAATGCCTATAAAGCGTATGAAGTCCTTTGTCTCTTTGGCTACTTCGCTCTCAGACCCCACTGTTAGTGTGTCTGACTGAGAGTAACCCATCAACGCTGATGAATGTATTTGATATTTAATAAATGTTTGTCTACTATACTGGTCTAAAAAATCCACTGGTGACAGAGTTGTTTTTATTAGTTAACAGATTTCCACCACATAGTCATGCAAAAAAAATCGAATACAGATCTTTTATTAATAATGAAGTGTTGATTTTGAGTCCACATTCCATCCCAAAGAAACATTATGTCAACTTTTATTGTTGTTTTTGTTCTAACCAAGAGATAATCCAAACCCTCCCAGAATAGCGTTGTCGTGGGGCTTCAAGCACTCGGAAGCATCGGTTGTTTGTTTGCTTGTTTGTGGGCGCGGGCACTTCGTTTGAACATAAGCCAGCGGTGGTATTTCTCTAAAGATAAGCCCATGTGCGTATTAAAAAACATCCAATATGAGACGATTTAATGCTTGGGAGACCGACACCTTCCCAACTACCCCTCACCACCATCTCCACTTCCTTTGTCAACACAACACAGTCGAGTTTCCCTGCAGTCTTCATCATTGACTCTGTGTCCCGTGGCTCCTGGGCGCTGGAGCAGGTGGGAAATGCAGACACATCGCAGGCAGCCAGTCAGTCAGTCAGTACACCACACACTTCTTTATTTCTCCGTTACTGGAAAACCACAACAAAAAGACCACAAAAGCAAATATTCGGCAATTTCGCCCAGGATATACGTTGGCAACAACTGTGTTCCGAGAGAAAAATGGATATCCCCATGAATCAATATTACTCACTTACAGTCCTTCACAGCGGGGGCCGTGATCAGTGGTTTCAGACGGACTCTTTAGCTGTTTTCCCAGTGTGTGTGCGTGGCGGGTGGAGGGTGGAGGGCTCTTCATGCCAATATCGCATTAGCTAATGAACGGGAGAAGCCGGGGGTCTACACGGCCCCCCCCCCCCACACACACACACACACCCTCAGAGTCATTTCGCTGGCCAACAGCCGAAAGAGGCGTGTCCCCGGCTGTGCATCGTGTCCCACTGTGTATTGGACAGATTAAGGAATCCCACAGCAAAGATAATGATTAGAGTCATGGTTTTATTTTTTATCTTTTGTCTTAATTAGCCCTGAGTTCTGAACTTTGACAGCGAGGGAATACCCGCTTGACTCCGACTCGGATGAAATCTACTTGCCAGTCATTTATGGAAATCATTTTCTACTCTAACTCTCCCCCCTAACCGCTCACCTTCAACTTAATCACAGGTGGAGACTCTCCTTCTCTCTCCCTCTCCCTCCTTCTCCTCTCCTCTCCTCTTCCTCCTCTCCTCTCATCCCTCCTCCTCTCCTCTCATCTCCCTCTCCCTCTCCTCTCCTCTCCTCTCCTCTCCTCTCCCCTCCTCTCCTCTCCTCTCCTCTCCTCCTCTCTCTCCTCTCTCCTCCTCTCCTCTCCTCTCCTCTTCCTCTCTCCTCTCCCCTCCTCTCCTCTCCTCTCCTCTCCCTCCTCCTCTCCCTCCTCTCCTCTCCCCTCTCCTCTCCTCTCCCCTCTCTCTCCTCTCCTCTCCTCTCCTCTCCTCCTCCCCTCTCTCCTCTCCTCTCCTCTCCTCTCCTCTCCTCTCCTCTCCCCTCTCCTCTCCCTCTCCTCTCCTCTCCTCTCCTCTCCCCTCTGTGTGGGATAGTGCTCTATAGAGTTCTTGGGGAATTGTATTCTCTCGGAAGATACAGCTCTTATAGTCTCTCCCCGTCACCCTTCACCGGTGAAGCGCTGCATTCATCCCTCGTGTTCTGCGGCAGTATTCAGTCCTGCCTCCTGCTCCCTCGCGCCTATCACTTTCTTCGTAAACTGTGAATAGATTTCAGCATTTATATGTAAATTTTTGGCAGAATGCATTCGTGACTGTATTCAAAGTCTCATCTCATTAGTCCCGTTAACAAGCGTCGAGCTATGGGGTCAGACAGGGATGGGAGGGAGGGATGGGGGGGGGAAAGAGAATCCTTTTCTTTGTGTTTTGGCTGCTGTTCAGTCGGCACGTTGCCTCAGCGAAGTACTGTCTCAGCGAACAAACACAAGCCCTGGCAAAGACACCTGCAGAAACTAGACAAAGATAGAGATCACAAACATCTTGCAATCTCACCACCGTGCCCTGCGTCCCATCCCACCAGAGGAGGGCCTGAAAACACACTCAAATGCACAGTTGGTGAGGAAAGGC
Organism: Coryphaenoides rupestris; assembly: GCA_002895965.2. Classification (NCBI taxonomy): domain Eukaryota; kingdom Metazoa; phylum Chordata; class Actinopteri; order Gadiformes; family Macrouridae; genus Coryphaenoides; species Coryphaenoides rupestris. Next base: position 1,118,108 of record PIJE02000011.1, on the reverse strand, counting down.
AGCAGAGACGAAACCAAACATGACACTGGACCATCCCCATAACCTCCCTAAGGGACCTCCTATGTGTTTCATTGCATTACGAGGACCTGTTTGTCTTTATTAAGCGGGACGTACTGTGGACAGAGCGATATGAGACCCTTTTCAACATTCAAATCCCTGTGAGATTTAATATGAAATGAAAACAGCTTTTTTTTCGGCCATAAATGCGACAATGACATACAACATCAAACAGGGACCGTATATTCTGTGTGAGGTGATTTGTCAACTCCACTCGTCCTCTCTAGGTGAGATCATTGTGTGTGTGTGTGTGTGCCTGTGTGTGTGTCCTGTGTGTCTGTGTGCAGGATGTGCATTTGTTGTGCATGTGGCGTGCGTGTGTGTGTGTGTGTGTGTGTTGTTCGTTGTTTCGCATGTTTCCTCACGTGTTTGTGTGGAGCTTGTGTGTGTGTGTTGTGTGTGTGTGTGTGTGTAGTCTGTGTGTGTATGTGTGTGTGTGTTTGTGTATGATGATGCATGTGCGTGTGTGTGGTGTGTGTGTGTGTGTGTGTGTGTGTGTGTGTGTGTGTGTGTGTGTTGTGTGTGGTGTGTGTGTGTGTTGTGTGTGTGTGTGTGTGTGTGTGTGGGTGTGTGTGCGTGCTGTGTGTGGTGCGAGCATGTGCGTGTGTGTGTGTGTGTGTGTGTGTGTGTGACAGACCACAAATCTCCTCTGGAGCAAATAAAAGCTGTCAACCGTCTTAATGATATAATAACGCTTCCTTCCCTCTCCCACAACGCGCCGTTCTGCTCTGACCTTTGTGAGACTCCTCGTCTTCTGTACAAGTTGAATAATGGCTGAGGTGTGTGTGTGTGTGTGTGTGTGTGTGTGTGTGTGTGTGTGTAGGCGGTTGAGTGTGTGTGTGAGTGTGTGTGAGTGTGTGTTGTGTGTGTGTGTGTGTGTGTGTGTGTGTGTGGTGTGTTGTGTGTGTGTGTGTGTGTGTGCAGATCTTTTATTTGCAGTAAATGCACATGCGCACGTTTCTTGTGTCCCAAGTGCAAATGTGCATCTTAATGTATGCATGTGTGTACGTGCACGTGTGGGTGATTGTGTGTTTGTGCATGTGTGCGAGTGTGTGTGTGTGTGTGCGTGCATGCGTGTGTGTGTGTGAGGTGCGCCCACATCATGAAAGACAGTTGTTGTTGGTCATGAACGGTTCTGAAAATAAAACGGTGTATTTACTGAAATTGACAACGCACAATAAGCAACCGTGAAAACATAGAAGACAATAACCAAGAATGAAAGTGTGAAATTTGTCTCACAATTCTTTATTTATTCATTGAAAAATCAGGAACCATTTTAAGAATCATCTTTTTTATTATTATATAATAATAAGTCCTAATAAGTCACACATGCATGTGATTGGTTAATTTTATTAGAACAGAAATTCATTCTATTTGTTGTACAGTTTAATAATTGAATTTGTCAGAAGATGGGGGCGGTTGGGGGGTGGGGCGATGGGGTTGGGGGTGGGGTGTGGGGGAGTGGCGGGGGTGGGGTCGGTGTGGGGGGGTTGAGAGGGAGGAGGCGACCATCTTCACGAGGGCAGCCTCATGTCATATTCATGAGCCGTGCGCGTGCATCACGCATGTTTAAGGAGCTGCCGGTGGGGTGGCTTGCGAGAAGACCTGGAGAGGTCTTAACGTGTGCGCCATTAGCTCCGTGATCGCAGGGCACAAGGCCATCGATCGCTGCAGACTGCATTATTATTGCGCTTGGACAGGGGGGGGGGGGGGGGGGCGGGCGGGAGGGGGGTCCAGCTGTAGGGCGTATCACACAGATAACACCACTTCATCCATCCCTGAGAGAACAGAACACACACCTTGTCCCATGTCCTTTCCTCCTGGCCGGAAAGGTCCCTGCGGCATCCAAGATTCACGATTCATGATTCACGACTCAAAATTCTAAATTCTAAAATTCTAAATTCTAAATTCTAAATTCAAGATTCAAGATTCAAGAAGTTGAATGGTCACACACACTCAGGATATGCAGTGAAATTAAAAAGTGGCGATGCCCAGTGGAATGTGCAACAGAACGATACAAATATCACAAATATCACAATTGATGGGAATTAATCAGAATATCTATAGTTTCTACAGAAAAAAGTGCAGCTTTTTTTATGAAATATGAGCAAATATGCAAATAAACATATAAAACAATTAGGCATATGAACAACAAGGCAATATAAAAAAACTTAGTGTCAAGTTTTGTAGTAAGACTTGTGTGTGTGTGTGTGTGTGTGTGTGTGTGTCCATGGGAGTGGGCAGTGAGGGGGCCCAAGTGAGGTCAGAGTTCATGGTCCTGATGGCCTGCGGAAAGAAACTATGCGAGTATGTCGCGCAGATGGAACGAAGAAGACGAAAGAAGAGAAGACAGACTCGTGGAAGTTAGCTGAAGTTGAACATGGCGCCAAAAGATGCGATGCTGAGCCCCCCATCCCCCCCCCCCCCAACAAAAACTGACGAGCGATCTGTTGCTGGCGGGTACCTGTGAGCCCGGGCGGTTCGGTCGATACTGCCTCTTCACTTCTTCAATTCCTTCACAGAAATTCTTGTTCTGGGTCCCGAATTAAATGCCTTCAAGTTGATGAATCGCTCACCCGACAGCAGAGCTCTGTCTCTCGCTGGTGTGTCCACCCCCAGAAACCGAGCAGAGAGCAAAACTCTTTTAAGTCAGCTAGTTAGGGCTGTGAAATATTCTGGTCATTTCAAAACACAACATTCGTCTCTTGCACACACACACACACACACACACACACACACACACACATGCGCACACACACATGCGCACACCCACACGCACATACATGCACGCACACACACACACACACACACACACACACACACACACACAGCAATAAACATGTATCTTTTAGCAGTGGGTGCCGCGGCGGGACATGTTAGCATATCTTTAGCGGCGGAAAACGGTAACCAAGGTCACACATTAGCATTCTCGCACGCGTTGGGGGAATGCTAATCTAAGCTATAAGATTATGACAAGGCGGGGGGGGGGGGGGGGGGGGATGGGGAGGGGTGGCGTTGAGGTGTGGTGGTGGGGGGGGGGGGGGGGTATACAGTTGTCTAACCACAGATATGACCACGCACAGCGTCGCCGGGGGTGGCCTGTGGGGAGGGGGTGGGTAGGGTGGGGGGATGGGGGGGGTGTAGTAGAGATTAGAGGAGTAGAGCATCGTGATGCATCGTCTCTGATGTGTGGCCCGAAGGGTGTGCGTCTGTGTGTGTATGTGTGTGTGTGTGTGTGTGTGTGTGTGTGTGTGTGTGTGTGTGTGTGTGTGTGCGTCTGTGTGTATGTGTTGTGTATGAGTGTGTGTTGTGTATGAGTGTGTGTGTGTGTATGAGTGTGTGTGTGTGTGTGTGCGTGTGTGTGTGTGTGTGTGTCTGTGTGCGTGCATGTGTGTATGTGTATGTGTGTGTGTGTGCATGTGTGTATGTGTGTGTGTGTGTGCATGTGTGTGTGTGTGTGTGTTGTAGTAGTAACCATATTAAGGAGCTTTTTAGCTGACTTTGGGCCTGCAGCGCTGCAGTGCGCTGGCAGAGGAAGGGGGGAAGTAGTGGGGGTGGAGATGGAGGAGGAAGGGGGGAGTAGTGGGGGGTGGAGATGGAGGAGGGTGGGGGGTGGAGGAGGAGGAGCTGTAATTGGCTCCAACTGGCTGAGGATGAGCAGAGGATTTCAGCAGAGAAGGGATTTAAGCAACAACAAAACAGAGCTAAGCAGCGTGTTCAGACTAACGCCTACAGACCCCCCCCCCCGAATCTGGATTGGTAAAACTCAATGCAAGTCTGTGTCTTTAAGTACATACATAAGTACACATTTATTTTCACATTTCATCCATTTCCCTTTGCATTTTAATTCCCTCAAATTCCCTCAGTATTCTTTTATCCCCTGAACCCTTTTTCCCACTGTTTTATTTTCCAATTAAATGAAATTAAATTCAAAAAAGCTTTATTGGCATGAGAAACATATGCTTACATTGCCAAAGCAAGTGGTAAAGGAAAACAAAAACTAATTAAATGTCTGTACAGTTACAAATATCCTACAATCAGGAAATATGTAAACAAAACTGCAATATTACAATCAAGTTTATAAATAAGAGTAGCCTACGTAAAATACACTTCCAAATTATCAACAGCAGAATTGTGCTTTTGAAGTATATACAGGTCAAGGTCAAGGTCAAGGTCAATGTAATCTTTATATGTAAATGAGGTATGTAAAAACTAAACGAAGTATAAAACTAAAACTAAAGTATAAACAAGTAAGAAGAACTTACAAAGCTAAGTTTCACGCTGTGGGGCACACAATGAGTTTCTGGCAGCTTACGGCAGCTTCACTCGGCAGGAGTTGAACGGCAGAGCAGGCAGCAGGCCGGATGAGGCAGGAGACAGCGCTGAGGGGAGAGAGAGAGAGAGAGAGAGAGAGAGAGAGAGAGAGAGAGAGAGAGAGAGAAGTCAGCAGAAGTGCATCAACACGCCTGAGGTGAGGTGATGCCGCCGTCCGACACGCCCACTGGACACACGACAGCTGACAGGGAAGCCAGACGCCCCTGTAGTCTCCACACTCCGTCGAGTGGACCAGGATACCAAAGGAAGCCTCTGGCTGCATCGCAATAGTCTTTTTTGCTCCTGAGGAAGTTTCCTTACTGAGCGAATGTGGCAGCCATGATGTGGGCTGTTGGAATTCTCGACATGGAAAAGTAGTTAAGAAAAGACGTATGAGATATTTTTTGTGACAATTTGAATGCAGCCAATGTCTCTCTCATTCTCTCGCTCTCACTCACTCTCAATTCAATTAAATTCCATTCAAAAACTTAAATACAAGTTTCAAAATGGGAACATTGCAGTTAAAAATATATAAATCCATACATAAATATGTGAGAACTGTGAAAACACTGCGTGGAGTGTGTGTGTGTGTGTGTGTGTGTGTGGTTGGTGGTTGGCGGTTTAAGCAACCTCACCTGACCCTCGTCCGGCTGGTTCGTCTGGGGTTGGGGGTGGAGACCGCTAGCTCGGGAGACCGCCAGCGTGCTAGCATTGCTCTGTCCTCAAACAACGTCAAACTCAACTGCAAACATAAACCGCTTTATTCAGCACATCATCCACCTGTGTCCTGCTGTTGGGTTGTCGGGAAGCTATGGAAACGCCACTCCGCTCAATGCGGGGCGTGCGGCTGGGTCAACTGCCACACATTGAAGCATATTTTTGTGCGCAAAAGTTATTTATAAGGTATCTGTTCTGTTTGTATGTACAGTGTGTCTATGTACAGAGATCAGATGCAGTGCACCGTATCCACAGATGAGTGGCAGTCTTTACGGTCGCTGCTTTTCCCTGTCACAACAGCTCACACATTTTTGCTGCCGCGTTCGTACATTTCCGCACTTTCGCCCGGCAGATATGGAAGTTTTCGTCGTCGTGTTTTCAAACTCTTCCCGGGTGTTTGTAACATGTGGGAAGTATGTGTCTCTGTTCTCTCTGAGGTAGAGTTGGCAGGTGAAAACACTGTTTTCCCACCTCGTCTTGCGGTGGCGGTGGGTGCCTGTGGGTGTCCTCGTCTCCTCGTAGGAGTCTGCCCAGTCTTGCCTGTAGCGGCCTCTCTCTCCACGGCCGAGTCCTGTGCTCGCTGCGTCTGTGCCGAGTCAAGGACGTCCTTATAGTTTTGTCACAGTGCTCCGGTATTCTGACAACGGTGTATTCTCCGTCGAGGGCCAAATAGCATTCTTTGCTCTGGGTTTTCGGTTGACTCTTTCCAATGTGTCAGATTAGTTCTTTCTTCTCTGTTTGTTTTCTTATAATTTGGTTTAGTCCAATTCTGTTTGTGTTTGTGTTGCTGAATAGATTCCCAGATAACCTGCTGACATCTCTCTGCAGTCTCTCTGTGGGTGATGGCTTCGTTACGAAGCGTATGAGGGTTACTTTCTTTTAGCTGGTTATAACATTTAAATGCTCCTTTTTTGGTTTTGATAATTACTGGGTATCATCCTGCTAATTCTTCTCTGCATGCGTTATTTGGTCTTTCATGTCGCAGAACATGCAAAATGTAGCATTTTGTATAATATTAAATTAAACCCCAGACCTCGCAAACCATAAAGGAAAATGTTTTCTATCACAGAGTCCAATATTTTTTAGCCTTAAAGTTATCTGTGGCACCGATCTTTAGGCCGAGGTAGGTATATTCTCAGGCAATCGTATCTAGAAAGTCTATTTGTGGTGCTGTGGGGTGGGTCTTTTTTTTTGGAAATTGCATATTTTCCATCATTCATGCATATTTGCTGTCAAGAAGGCTGGGATAATGTGTGCAGACCAGACGGTGAAGGTGCTGCACCAGACCATCTGCAAAACAGAAGCCATTTGACTTGTGTGTCTAGTTGGGGGACGGCAGGCGCTGCAGAAACTGCTCCGATGTCTTTGTCAATGAAGTGATGAACAGTATTTGTTGAAGAGGGTTTGACCCAAGCTGCTGTCTATAAGCACACGTTTTGTTGTGTACGTTCGTTTACATTTACATGGTTTTTTCTTCCAATGCCATGCCTTATCTGTGGTTGATGATCACACAGCACACACACACACACACACACACACACACACACACACACACACACACACACACACACACACAGTTAGGTTAGCATTACACATTAATTTGCCGGTGTAGAGTGTGTATGTACATGAGTAGGTGTGTGTGTGTGTGTGTGTGTGTGTGTTGTGTGTGCGTGTGTGTGTGTGTGTTGTTGTATGTGTATGTGTATGTGTGTGAGAAGGTGTGTGCATGAGTAGGTGTGTGTGTGTGTGTGTGTGTGTGTGTGTGTGTGTGTGTGTGTGTGTGTGTGTGTGTGTGTGTGTGTATGTGCATGAGTAGGTGTGCGTGTATGTGTGTGTGTGTGTGTGTGTGTGTGCATCACTTGGCAGAGCCTATATTCTGAGTCAGGCAGGCCACTGTATTCATCCACAGTTGGATAAATGAGCCTCCATCCCTGGCAGATGCTTATCACCCTGAGCCTTCTACATTTGCCTGCAGGACGGCCGTTTTGGACCTTGTGGACGCTTCCCCGAGAGCAGTTTCCCCCCTGAACACGTGGAGAGAACATTTCAGAGCACTAGGTTGTTGTTGTTGTTGTTGTTGTTGTGCTGACTCTTTTTTGCCTTTCACTCTCTGTGTTGTAGCGGTTGTTTCACACATACGTGTCCCAGGGCAACATCAGCATGGAAAGCCCCGCTGTTCCCGTGTGGACGCCGTCTAGACACCCTTCTGGAATATTGATGAGGCCCATATTGAAGCCTTCGTTGGCCTGGATCTATCGAGCTCCAAGCAGGTGTCCCCGGGTTCCTACCTCAAAGTCTTCTACCCTCCGAGAGCTTCTCTTCGGTGTTTCGTGGGCGTGGGCAGGTGGGCGGGGGGGGGGGGGGGTGTCTGTCGAACCGGAGGCCTGCGGTGGAGCCCCTCGAAAAACTAGAGCTTAACTTGGCTTGACTCTGAAATTCGTACGTTCTTTTCAGAGTTTATTCTGCTCTTTGGTTGCTCCGTAACACGGGGGAGAGGTTATAGGGTCAGGAGTATTATTAATGAATTGAGATGTGACTCAGATGTGAAAACTAGACTCAAGTGTGCACCACAAGTGCGGTTTTAATGCGTCTTCTGAAATTACAGTTCATGGAAAGCACATATTTTGCTTCAGTCAGAACGCTGTCAAGGCAAGTTGCTCAGGAGTTAAGAGCGGTTGTCTGGCAACAGGAAGGTTGCTTGTTCGATCCCTGGGGCCCATCTAGCTAAGTGCCGAGGTGTCCCTGAGCAAGACGCCACCTAACCCTCACTGCTCCTGACGTGTTGTTGGTTGTTACCTTGCATGGTTGGCACTGCTGTCGGTGTACGAATGACTGATTACAACTGTGAGGCAACTGTAAAGCGGATAAAAGCGGTATATAAATGCAATCCATTTATAAGTGAAATAAAGCTGTCTCTTCTGTGAATTGCCAAACAAGCATCGCAATGAAGGAGCCGAACAAAGAACAGCTAATTTCCAGAGCTTAAGAACAGAAACCGCTGCGCCTGGGTGGGGGGGGAGAAACCATGAAGATCATTGAGAAACTCTTGAGCCCCCCTGCGGGGAGACAGAGCGGGGGGGAGGGGTGTCTCTCCGCGTGACCCCTTATCTATGATGTGAGCCCCCCAGTGCTGTCGGCGGTGGCAGTGATGGCTGACGCGGACAGACACACGAGGCGAACGACGATGACGGCGAGGAGTGGGTGGGGGTGAGGAGGCGGCTCTCTGAAGACACGGGGGGGGGTGGTCCGAGTGAACCCCTGGCGCTACAGGAATAGAGAGACGAGTCCAGAGCATTCACAGACTGACAGCTCTCCTCTTGAATTATATATAAGTGGGAGACAAGGCCTCCGCTGAATTCCTATTACTGTGTGAGACCAAGACGGGACCTGCCTGATAAATAGATGGGAGTGCCAGTGTGTGTGTGTGTGTGTGGTGTGCGTGTGTGTGTGCGTGTGTGTGTGTGTGTGTGTGTGTGTTTGTATTTGTGTATGTGCTTAGGCACGTGTGCATGTGTACGCGTGTGTGTGTGTGTCTGTTTGGAGAGGAGAGTGTATTCTGCTCTTACATGGTCTCTGTTCGTCTCTGATAATCTGTGAGCCACAGTTCTTTCTCACAGCAAGAAATATGGAGGCGTTCCGACATGTGTATTATTGTACGTGGAATAAATCACATACGCAATATTATTAATATGAAAAACGATCAAATACAATGTTAATGTACAATTTTTTTCATGTTTTCCTTTATCCGAACCGATAATTTCACACCTTTGTAATCGCCATTGTGATGCATTTAATCATCTATTCCTATTATTCGTTTAATGGATCTGTGGGGAGCGAAGTGGAAGCCGTGAATGATCAGGGACTTTAATACATTTCAGCTAATGGCTTCCATGGACAAAATGGATGAAACCTGTACAGATATTCAAGCCAAAACGTTACACTTCAGTGTTCTCGAGGATTCAGAATTAGTAGGCAGAGTATGACGGAGAAAAAAAAAGCCTGAAGCCTCACAGGCTGAAGGACTTTGCATGACTGAGCTCAGGGATAAGATGTCTGACTTTGAACACACTGTCTGTTCAACAAACCGTTCTGTGGCTGTGACTGGCTGTGCATGTGTTTGATTGCCAGTGCATGTCTCGTATTCGTCTGTCCGCGAGTCTGTTTGTTTGTCTATCTCAAGCTCCCTGCTCTCTCCATCACTCCATTCATCCATATTCTTCGATCCCTCCCTTCTTGCTCTCCCATGCGTCCCCCCCCCACCCCCCCACTCTCCCCCCTCCCTCCCTCCCTCCCCCCCCCCTCCTCCCTCAACGCCATCCATCATGAAATCCTCCCTATTCAGCCTTCCGATTCCAGACGTCCACCCATCCATCCACCACCGGCCAGCCAGCCAGCCCGCGAGCCATCCATCATTACACAACGCTGCTGATTATCCTCTGTGGCGCTGTGCTGTGCTGGAACGGCCATCCCAGCCCCCCAGCCCCCCAAGGGCCCCTTCCCTCTCCGCCCCCCCCGGCCTCCCTGATGCTGCCGGCACCTTGAGGAACTTGTGTCAGCGGCGGCGGTGACAGACGAGGGGAGGCTCATCAAGACTGCGCCGCCGCACAATCACATGATTGTGCGGCGGGGAGCGGCAAAGTGTGTAAAGTGCAAAGTGTCTGCTGCTAATGCCGCCCGGCTCTGCTCTGCACATCGAACGGCAAAGACGCCGCTTAGACGCTTAGGGATGATCATGGCTGGAGCTGCGAGGCCACGTGTGGGATCGGGCACCATGTGCACCAAGTGACCTCGCTGAATAATCGTCGTCGGCGATGTTGAAGGCTGCGTGTGCTGTGCATGTGCTGTGCGTGTCAATATTGGGTGAACTACTTATTAAATGGCATTTTTAATGTGCCGCCTTTGTTTGAGGCGTGTACACACACACACACACACACACACACACACACACACAAACGTATAGCCACAATAACCTAAGAAAAACCTATTTTGTATGCAGACAACACACACACGCACACACACACACACACACACACAACACAACACCACACAGACAGCCATGGGCATACTCTCACATCTGTTAGGGCCAACTCTGAAATTAAAACCTCGCCACCCGGCTGTCTAGCGGGAAATTCACACCCCCTAACCACATTAACCTGGGCTGATTACACACACTCACACACCCACACACTCACACACCCACACACTCACACACCCACACGCTCACACACATTTATTTAAGATGATTTACAGTACCTTTTTGCATATGTGCAGCACCTCAAGGACAATGGGCTCATATGCCCATAAAATAACGTGTTTATGAATTGAGCTGTTGTAATAACTAATATCAACATGTCAGAATAGGAGAGGTAACTTTAATTTGCATAACATGGGACAAAAATATCGATGAATCACAAGACCGCTCTGCCGTGTCTAGATCGCACGAAGTACGGACGTTAAGTAGCAAACAGAAAGTGATTACATCCCGTCCAAAAAATTGTAAATGGCGGAACGCAATCCTTGTTTAGACTCTGTGTACTCACGCTGTAATCCGCTGGCAATCTATCTGGAACGTGTGCCGGGGTAATGTTTTGTTTTCAACCTCGAGGTGGAACAGCCTAATCTTTAATCCCCCCCCATCTTGGTAATCTGGTTACACATCACAAGCAGCATATACAGAGGCTGAAGAATGTGTTATAATTACAGAGCAACAGCTTGCCTGCTGATTCTGAGGCTTCGCTGTGCTCTTTTAAAACCAAGCTAAACGCCTTCCTCTTCAGTCGAGCATTCCTTCCATATGAACACACCATTTGTGTACAGTGTGTAGGTTGTTTGTGTGTATTTATGTGTACTATGCATACCATGTTTCTGTCTTTAAGCACTTTCCTTTGCTGTTTTATTTTGTTTCTTTTATACATCTTTTTGTATGAACGGTGCTATACAAATCAATTTGAATTGAATTTAATTTAATGTGCATATGTGCATATGTGTACTGGGTGATTGATGAGGAATGGCTGTCATGTGAGTATAGTATATCAAGTGAATAATGTGAGCCATTGTTATCTGTGTTGTCTCTGTACACGCTGTGAAAATGAGTTTCTCTACGGATCTATACAATAAAGACTATATTTATCTATACGTTAATGCACCGATGCAATATGTATGCTATGCAATAGCCTACGCTTTTCGCTTCCAAAAGTGACATCACAGTGCTGACATGCAACGCATCTGCATCTAATATAAACGTCAAAAGAAATGCCATGTTGAATTCACCTCACATCATTTATTAAACATCAATATTTCCCTGGGCAATTTGTGGGATTTCCATGATGGTTTAGTGACAGCTTATATGTGTGTGTGTGTGTGTGTGTGTGTGTGTATCTGTGTGTGTGTGTGTGTGTGTGTGTGTGTGTGTGTGTGTGTGTGTGTGTGTGTGTGTGTGTGTGTGTGTGTGTGTGTGTGTGTGTGTGCATGTGTGTGGTGTGTGTGTGTGTGTGTGTGTGTGTGTGTGTGTGTGTGTGCTTGTGGGGTGTGTGTTGTGTGTGGTGTGGTGTTATGATGTGTATCTTTGTATGCCACACAACACCGTCTATATACAGAAAAACAGAATAGGCAAATACAAGTCTATGGAGTCTTAGGAGACTAGATCAGATAATAAATTATGTGTTACATTTTTAAGAATTTGTAAGCACAGTGTTGAAGCCCATGCTGCACTTCTGGACTACAAATACACAAAGTAACTTTTAAACCAATACTATAACAGTTTGCAACGTCACATTTCGAATTCATTTGGGACAAGGTAATTTGTTGTGTTGATGGTATTCACACGATATTGTCAGAGACTTTCTTCGCTCAAGTGGCGAATCTAGTTAATTTAAACTAAGCTAACTACGCCTTCCCTTCAGTCGGAGGCATTTCCATTCAATGAGGCCACCATTAGACTGTGGAATAAGCGTGCCCAAGGAAGTGGCACCGATTTAAAAAGCATTTGTGTACAGTCAGAATTAGTGAAGGGCTTGGTTTTTTTTGCTTGTAGTGTATATCTTAATATGTGTAAAATACAAATCCTGACCGGGGCAGGAAATACCCCGGGACTCTTTGTGTATTCAGTGGGTTCCAGCCAAGCCAGTCCTCTGACATTTAAGGCCTACACTCTTCAGAAATGTTCGTTCTAAAATGTGCTTTTCCCGTGTAGTGTGTGTGTGTGTGTGTGTGTGTGTGTGTGTGTGTGTGTGTGTGTGTGTGGGTGTGTCTGTGTGTGTGTGTGTGTGTGTGTGTGTGTGTGTGTGTGTGTGGCGTGTGTGTGTGAGAGCCTGTGTTTTTTTCCGCTTAAATCAACAGCAATAAACAGACAGACGACATCTAGGTCTCCTCATCCGGTCCGGTCTCTGAAGTATTACTTTTTAGTGGCCGGGGTTCGTGCTGCGAAATGCAATGTGGAATGGACAGACGGGAAATAATTGAGAACAGAATTGGCGAGGCAGTGGCCACTGAGAGGGGAGCTAGCCTATACATAACCCGCATACCAGTTGAAGATACTAAGACTCGTACCTTTACACTAAGTTAGTTCCTCTGCGGTAAATTATGAATTTGATTTAACTTGTGGGCACTATAATGTGCATAAAGTCCTGTACTGCCGGGATGATATTGGATGAAGGACCAAGGGGGTTCTGTTCACAAGGGTGACCATGTTCTAGTCACGAACAATTACAGTCTCAAGTGAATAATGAATCGGTTATGCGACATGTCCCCGTTTTATCGTGTGGTAGCAATGGCTCTGTCGAATTCCAGTGTATTTTGGGCAGCGCTGTGAATAATGCAGTATATCTCTTAAGAAAACGGGATTCCAGGCAGGGGTGGCTGGGGTAAAAGGCAGACACTTACGGGGAATCTTGCATACTATACAGGACCTATTAAGACTAAAATACCTAATACTCTGAAGAGGGAGCTTCTCATTTTTACTTTTATAATTTTATTTCTTATGCTTTGAAAATAAAATAATTGGGTTTATTTGTTTACAACAAAGCCAAGTATGATATGGAGTTATCGTAGGCAGGCCGATGCAATGTCAATAATGTATGCCCAATAATTGCAACTAGGCGAACGATCATGAGGCAAGCGTCTCCTGTGACTCGTTGCCAATATATCGTGTGACAATCAGCAGTGCTGACATGCCAACGCATCTGTCGCAGTCTATATCCATGGATGAATAGACGGTAACGTCAAAAGCATTAATGCATGTTGAATTTAACATATCCCACCCTCCCTCTCGCAGAAGCATATTCGATTGCTGATTTTCTCACATTGAAACCAGTGATTTGGACCCCAATAATATTTTTTAATCCCAATGCATGGTGCCAATCAGATCCTTGTGCGCCGTATGTCGGTCTTCCCCATGATTCTTGGCGTTGGTTGTCCAGAGAATTGAGCTGACGAGACGCCTTCTACCTCTGTCGTCTGTGTTGATTAGTGTCGACATTGTGCTTGGGCATGTGTTGTGTGTGTGTGGCTACGCACCTCCGCGATGCCTGAGTGGGGTCACAGGGCGCCTCTGAGCTGTGACTGTGGGAGGAGGTGGTCCGTGTTTTTGGGATCGATGGGTGTGTATCTGTGTGGTGGACCGTGTGTGTGTCGCCCTGTGTGCTGTTTGACGGTGATGACTTTTCAATACATCTTTTGGGTGGGTGAATCGTTTCTGCGTCGTCCGTAGCTGCTGTGAAGATCAGGGGGTCAGGTGTTTGTGTGTGTGGTCGTTGTTTGTTTTACTGGAGAGTAAAGTGGGATGGCGCTGTATACTTGGGTTTGATGGTGTGTTGTGTTCGTCGTTTTTGGGGTGCAATGATACTGTTAGACTGGCAATCGGTGTGAGTGACCTGGAATGCTAATCGAATGATGTTGCTATGTGTGGGGCTACTGTGTTACTGTGCATGAGTCCTTCACAGATATGGTCTTCTACTATCACTATTTTTCTAACTCTTTCCACTACATATAACTACTGCAACTTCACAGCACACCTCACAAGAACTTGTGCCTCCTCTTCCCCTGCGGAAGCAATCTACATACGATCACGAAATTACATCAAACTCTCATAACCAAATCAACTATCACTGCTACTACTACGAATTAGCTCGACCATTATCACTTTCCTGGCCTGACATGCCCATTTACCACTAGGTGGAGACAGCAAACAGAGATTTATTAGCCCTCAATTACACTACACTCTTGAGAATATACAATACGATATAATATATTGTATCGGCCGGGGTGCAGAGCCGCGATGATTAGGCGCAAAGGCTCAGGGGAGTGTTAGGTTACGTTGGAATTAAGGTTAAAAAAACAATATTTCCATGTTCGAATCATTGTGTTATTTGTAGTGTGATCTGTGTGTGTATATCCATCCATTATCTGTGTGTTAAATAACTTATGTTTATATACGTTCGAATACCTGGGGTCGTGCAGTATATGGGGCACAGGATAACTTTGAAATACTCCCGTCGTCCGAGTCGTGGTACTTTCCTTCACCTTCACTCCATCTTCACTGTCAGGTCTCGTCTTCGAGTTCTGATTTGATACCTTGGGTTCGTCGGCAGGTATAGGGGCAAATCTAGGATACTTGAAAATATCTATGCTCACTCCGCGGTCCGAGCTCCGTCGTTTCTGGGCACTCCGTGAACACAATGGTGACCTGTCTGGGTTTCCTATTGCCCATAAGCTCCCCGATCGCCTAGGACACATCCTAAGGCCAACAAGTAAGGAATATGTATACCAGATAAGATTAGCAAACTTCAATATATCAAATAAAATTATTAAAAGTTCCAGCAAAGAAATTATCATACCCCTCTATAACAGGAATTAATTATTTTATGATCTGTATGGTAAAAGTGTACCCTAATGCTTTGATAAAGGAAAATATAAAAATATTACTTCTTGGTTGCGACCATTTAATACTCATATAACGACGTAGGACTACTAATGGAACTAATCATTAAATACACAGAAAACATTAGGAATTCAGAAATGATCTAAATAATCAATAGTTTCATCTAAGTGAGTTTATTTATTTATTTAATTCATATATATTTGGCAGGTAAAATTGATATTTCTAAAGTAAATAATAATTAGTCTGGATTTATCATAAGTATTATGGATACGTCACGCTCTGAGGAGGTATAAGGCAATAAAGTACAAGTATAGTAAGGATCTATGCCTATTACAATGCATATTATTATAACTTAAGAGTGGTTGGTGTTCAGTATCATTATCAGACTCAAAGCGAGTATGTGCTTCCCTGGGAGTGGAGCAGTCGAGGCAGATGAAGCAGTAAAGTTTACTAAATGACGGAGCTGGACTTGTGTGAGTGGCTTGGCGCCTATGGGGCTCTCCAGCGGAGAGGCTCGAGTAAGACGGAGGCACAAGACCACCGGCTGTAACTGAGAGCTCCACCAGGAAGGACTTACCCCCCAGTGCCTTCTCACAACAGTAGCGATCGTTGGGCGGGGGAAGGAGGGGCTAGCTGGCAGGCGGCACAGGCATTCACCCTGGGGGGATGACACTGAGCCAGTTCGTAGTGTAAGTATTGTTAAGGAGTTGGTGACGACACAATAGACGAGGAGCCACAAGATGATAAAAACTCGGAGAGGAGGCCATGAGCTTATTTTGTTTAGATCCCCATTACACAATGAGAAGGCAGTCAATCACCGGGTTCTTGACAATACATTTGGTTGTTGTTTGTTTTTTTTTTTACTGTGAACTAAGAGACAAAAACAAGAATACTATGAAGGGTATACATTTACATTGTCGGTAGGTTATTTCACTTTTTGTCTGGGTAACAGAGCATTATTTGGTGGGTGAGAATGGCAAATGGGGACACTTTCCTTGCGAACAGCGACCTTCTACAATAAACACCTGTGTCCATAGAGAGTGAGCCAACAAACAATACCTGTTATGTTGTCGTTTGATCGGTGCTATCAAGTAAAGAACCAAAGACCACTGGGGGTTTCTCTCTTCTCTGTCTGGGCACTAAGCACTAGAGGCGTGGGCCAATGCAAAGGCAGCGATCTTTCCTTTTTAAGTTGCTAGTGCTCCAGATGTATTAAAGCGCATCCATACACACAACCTTTTAAATTTTTTCATTGGTTGTACTTATTGTAATAACAGGGGTGCAAATAAAAAGTTTTCTTATTAGAATTATGACCCATATTAAAACACTTTTTTTATACTGATTAAATTAGTGTCTCATGAAATTCAATTCGGCCCTTTTTTTTTTTTTTTGTAAATTTGGCTTCAATTTAGGAGGCAGGCTTATTACAGGGCTGAAATTAAGCGTCAATACAATGAAGAAACTGGGGCATTTAATGATAACATATTCAAAATCGATACTTTCCTCCAGAATACCGAATAGGTATATCTACTGTGAATAGACTATTGGGATTGCTATAGTCTGACTATATAAAGTGGACCTGCTTCTGCGTAGCTGGTATGGATCCTTGGTGGAGATGTGGAGGGATTTTCTAAATTATAGTCATGCTTGCGTAACGGAAGTTTACAGTCTAACAAAAATAGTCTGGATGACGCCATGATTTATCATGGATTGTTTTAGATTTGGAGAGGTTAGTGTATTATGAGGCGCAGATTGTTGACCACGTAAGCAATCTCCCCTAGGGACTTCAAAAATATAATACATTGCCCGCTAAGGTTGGCATCCTCTTTGTGGCTACATGTAGCCTATTCTTTTCTGTTTTATCCGTTTGTTTTAAACTCGGTAATTGGTAGTATATTTGACCAGACACTTTGACTATTCACACGCGCCGGTACATATGCAGCCAACACGCACACACACACACGACACACCACGCACACACCGACACACCACGCGCACACCGACACACCACGCGCACACCGACACACCACGCACACACCGACACACCACGCACACACCGACACACCACGCACACACCGACACACCACGCACACACCGACACACACACCACGCACACACCGACACACCACGCACACCACGCGACACACACACCACTACGGTGGTCACACGTTATAACAGGGAGTGGTACAATTGTCATAATTTGAACTTTCCAGGCAGTCACATAAGAGTTCGGATCAGTCCTGCACAAAAGGGAGACAACATGCTATTCCATGCTGGCTCTTCGTCCCATAACTTATATGATTTTGTGGCTCGGCTTTCACCGGTTCAACCTAATGCCTGGTTCCCATTATGCCCTTTTTTCTTGATTGGATGTGTTGGTGGGTTCTGGGATTCATCCGCTCACGTGAGTACTATTGTCTTTCTTTGTTCGTTTTCTAATTTGAGTTCAGTTTGTTTGTGCGTTTTTTTACTTGGTAATGCTTTTTGCCTCGCACCTGGGGGCCTACCATTAGGCTGTTACTCGGGGACACTTCACAACCTGCCGGTTTATTTAACGAAGCCCCTCACAGCGCTCACGAAATTGCTTGGTCAGTTTCTCAGAGTCTTCGTATTTACTGCGAATGCTAATTCCAGTATATTCAACCCCACCTACCAAAGCACGCGCGAACCAATCACTCTCCACTAAAAAAATAAATACACCCTAATCTTCTCAACCGGCAGGGCCGGCCCAATCATGGGTCGGCTCCACTTTAAAATCTTAACCCACATTAGACCAACGCCCGACCTCGACCCCACTACACTCCCCGGCTGTTTATTCTCTTCACACAAGCTCCCGGAGTCAATAGGAGGCTAAAGTCTAAGACCACAGCTCCTTTATGTTGGCCTGCTTGGCTTGCTTGCTGTTACAACCGACTCACCAACCAGCTGTTGTGTTCGGACAACACAACGGCTGGTTTCTATGAACGCTCAACAAACACTGCTATGTGACAGACACGGACAGACAGACTTGGGATTCTGAGAGGCTGGCAGACGGACTGAACTATGGCCTCACATGCTTTCCCCCTCTGAGCGATCCAGCGAGCACCGGGCTTCGAGGGCACAACACTATACCCCCAAAGGGACTAATTTGCGAGGGGGGCAGTGGGATGTGTAAACATCACACCCAGCTTGCCATACCTTACTGAGCGGAAAAAAATAAACACAAACCCAACAAAACATGCTCTTTTTTTTTTTCTTACCATATTAGGTTGGATGAGTGCATTTGTTTCTTGTGCAAACAATGCTCACACAATCTTCGCTAATATTATAGACCATGTACGCCGACCCTGGACAATGCATCAGGCACGTCGGACCGCAGACAAAAAACACTTAGAAATCCAGCACAATCACATGATTGTGCGGCGGGGAGCGGCAAAGTGTGTAAAGTGCAAAGTGTCTGCTGCTAATGCCGCCCGGCTCTGCTCTGCCCATCGAACGGCAAGACGCCGCTTAGACGCTTAGGGATGATCGTGGCTGCGAGCTGCGAGCCACGTGTGGGATCGGGCACCATGTGCACCATGTGACCTCGCTGAATAATCGTCGTCGGCGATGTTGCAGGCTGCGTGTGCTGTGCATGTGCTGTGCGTGTCAATATTGGGTGAACTACTTATTAAATGGCATTTTTAATGTGCCGCCTTTGTTTGAGGCGTGTACACACACACACACACACACACACACACACACAAACGTATAGCCACAATAACCTAAGAAAAAAACCTATTTGTATGCAGACACACACACACACACACACACACACACACACACACACACACACACACACACACACACACACACACAGCACAACACACACACACACACACACACACACACACACACACACACACACACACACACACACACACACACACACACACACACACACACACAGACAGCCATGGGCATACTCTCACATCTGTTAGGGCCAACTCTGAAATTAAACCTCGCCACCCGGCTGTCTAGCGGGAAATTCACACCCCCTAACACATTAACCTGGGCTGATTACACACACTCACACACCCACACACTCACACACCCACACACTCACACACCCACACACTCACACACCCACACACTCACACACATTTATTTAAGATGATTTACAGTACCTTTTGCATATGTGCAGCACCTCAAGGACAATGGGCTCATATGCCCATAAAATAACGTGTTTATGAATTGAGCTGTGTAATAACTAATATCAACATGTCAGAATAGGAGAGGTAACCTTTAATTTTGCATAACATGGGACAAAATATCGATGAATCACAAGAACCGCTCTGCCGTGTCTAGCCGATCGAAGTACGGACGTTAAGTAGCAAACAGAAAGTGATTACATCCCGTCCAAAAAATTGTAAATGGTGGAACGCAATCCTGTTTAGACTCTGTGTACTCACGCTGTAATCCGCTGGCATCTATCTGGAACCGTGTGCCGGGTAATGTTTGTTTTCCAACCTCGAGGTGGAACAGCCTAATCTTTAATCCCCCCCATCTTGGTAATCTGGTTACACATCACAAGCAGCATATACAGAGGCTGAAGAATGTGTTATAATTACAGAGCAACAGTTTGCCTGCTGATCTGAGGCTTCGCTGTGCTCTTTTAAAACCAAGCTAAACGCCTTCCTCTTCAGTCGAGCATTTCCTTCAATGAACACACCATTTGTGTACAGTGTGTAGGTTTGTTTGTGTGTATTTATGTGTATCTATGCATACATGTTTCTGTCTTTAAGCACTTTCCTTTGCTGTTTTATTTTGTTTTCTTTTATACATCTTTTTGTATGAAACGGTGCTATACAAATCAAATTTGAATTGAATTGAATTTAATGTGCATATGTGCATATGTGTACTGGGTGATTGATGAGGAATGGCTGTCATGTGAGTATAGTATATCAAGTGAATAATGTGAGCCATTGTTATCTGTGTTTCTCTGTACACGCTGTGAAAATGAGTTTCTCTACGGATCTATACAATAAAGACTATATTTATCTATACGTTAATGCACCGATGCAATATGTATGCTATGCAATAGCCTACGCTTTCCGTTCCAAAAGTGACATCACAGTGCTGACATGCAACGCATCTGCATCTAATATAAACGTCAAAAGAAATGCCATGTTGAATTCACCTCACATCATTTATTAAACATCAATATTTCCCTGGGCAATTTGTGGGATTTCCATGATGGTTTAGTGACAGCTTATATGTGTGTGTGTGTGTGTGTGTGTGTGTGTGTGTGTGTGTGTGTGTGTGTGTGTGTGTGTGTGTGTGTGTGTGTGTGTGTGTGTGTGTGTGTGTGTGTGTGTGTGTGTGTGTGTGTGTGTGTGTGTGTGTGTGTGTATGTGTGTGTGTGTGTGTGTGTGTGTGTGTGTGTGTGTGTGTGTGTGTGTGTGTGTGTGTATGTGTGTGTGTGTGCATGCTTCACCAGATATGTCTCTAGTTTTTCTAAATTCAAGCATCCACAGCCAGATGTGCCTCCTCTTCCTGCGGCAGCACATCGGGGAAAAACATTCAACCAAAATCAAAAGCCACAACCCGAAGACGATTTCCCCCCGGAAGAATGCTCTGATGAGTTTTGTATTGTCGTCTCATCACTTCCAGGCTGCCATTGTAAATAACAATTTGTTCTTAATGAATTGCCTGGTTAAATGAAAACGAAAAACTTTCAGTTCACTGTCAGTCTCAGTCTTTGTTTTATGTACTGCTCACCCTGCCCTGTGAACACATGTGACCATGTCATGTGACCTGCTGGGTCCAGAGCCAGGCCAACATCAAAGTAAGATAAGATAAGATAAGATAAGATAAGATAGAACTTTATTAACCCCGAAGGAAATTCTTGTACCAGAGGTTGCTCAAACACAACATAGGAATCAGAAATGATCTTAATAAATGTCAAGTGTCTAAGGCGTAAAATGTCAAGTGTATAAGTAGAACAGCAATAAAAGTAAGATACATTTAATAAGTTATATATTTATTAATTGTAGTGATATAGTTTGATGTCCACTGGTAGAAATAGAACACAGAACTCACAGTGGTGGAGACAGCAGTGAGGTTGTAGGTGTAGGAGTTTGTGCCACAATACCAATACGGCCTGTGTCTTAGG
>PIJE02000011.1:1089510-1092010 GCA_002895965.2 Coryphaenoides rupestris | reverse complement strand
AGAAGTGGTGTTAAATTTAGTCTCCCTCTGCCAATTACAAATGGCGACAGGAGAGATTAGACGTCGGTGGAAGGGGGGCCTGGCCGTGGACTAATGTCCAGCTCGGGTCAGTCCCCATTCACGGTGTGATGTGTTTTGAGATCATTGCGGCGGAGGCCTATTATGTCTACTAATGACCTCATCATTCAACGTGGGCCAGCTTTATTGGCTCGCCTGCAGGTTCACAGAACAAAAGGTTTCAGGGTTGAATGAGGGTTCCGTGGTCCGAAGAACCCACAGGAAGTAGTTGACCACCATTTTTCCTCAGTATGCGACACAACTGTATATGTCAATGGGGTTTTAAAGAGGTTCACAACAACAACAACAACAACAACAAGTTTTAGCAATTGGTTATTTACAACAACAACACGTGCTTGTTCTTTTTGGGTTGCAACATGATAGGTACAGAAAAGACCTTCTCAACACAGTGTGAAGACAGGAGAAATTATCTCCAGTCCTCAGGCCTATTGAGCTCTATTTCGTGCTCCATGTAATGTTCTGTGAATGCAGATGATTGAATTTTGTGAAGAATTGCTCAATATGAACCATGCCCAATAATTCAAGGAGAGTTGAGTGTTCACACACACTTTCCTTTGATTTAAAAATACAATGCCTTGGGCCTCCGTGGTATTGCTGCTTGCAGCTTTTCTGGAGAACCGCTAAATCAAACAACTTCACACTTGAACACATACATACATACATACATACATACATAGAGACTCCTTCCATATCAGTTGATGAAAAAAGGAACAAGTAAGGAGAGAGGAAGCCATAAAATGAAAATGTAATAACCTCAAAAAAATTGAATAAAATTATTACAGTTTTTCTCAATTGTTTACACACAAAAAAACTGGAAACTTATGACCAACAATGACCAACCTGTTCAACTTCCATCCGGTGCCCCCCTCTCATATAACCAACTCCTGCCGCTGCTGTAAACTACATTTTCCTGTGCTTTAGCCCAGATTTAAACAATCTAAAACACACTTTCTTCAAAACAAACTACACACAATCCCCTCCGATATCTTTGCACATTCATCAATGCCAAATCTCCTTGTGTTTAGACAGAACACACAGCCATTCAATTGGCAAAACATTCATTTCCAAGGCTGTTGTGCAATCAAAGCTTTAGCAATATAAGGCCACAGGTGAGCTCCTGGTTTAGAGAACAATGGATTGAAGTGAGAGGTATTCAGAGAGGCAGAGGACTGAGAGTAAGAGGAGGACAGGAAGAGGAAGAGGAGGACGAGGAAGAGCAAGAAGGAGAGCCATTATCTCTGATGAGATTCGGGCCACTGTGGGTCGACCATGGTGTGACCATTGCAGGAGGCTGGCCCAGAGAGAACATTGCCTGTGATGTCGATGAGGTCCTGTGGCCAGACAGGAACCGAAGCCAGGATGTAGCCTATTTTTTTTGTCCTTTTTTACTGTATTTTACATTTTTTCTTTCTTTGTTTCTTGACTGTACTGGCCTATTTTCTATTGTTTGTTCTGTGTAAAATCATTTACACATCCAGTTGTGTTTGCTGTGATGTATAGGCTACAGTAGTTTTGGAGAAAATAAATATTTTTGTTGTTACTGTAAATTTGTGTGTTGTTTTACATTTGAGTAGAAATATTATACCAGTTATATTTTACAACAGGAGTAAGCGTACAGTAACACTGAACATGAAAAGGCATAATGCTCCTGATAAGGCCTTCATACTGGTGTTTTCACATTCATAGTAGTGTTTTCCATTCAGCACATCAGTGTTCAATTGGTTGTTAGAAATGTGTCCTCATATGATGGTCTGTGTGTGTCGTTTCAACACAAAATACCATTTTGAGACAAAACATTGTTTTGAAGGCAAAGTAGCATTTTGCAGGAGATATGTAGGGTTTAGCATTTTGTGTGTGTGGTTTTAGGATTTGTGTTTAGAGTTTTGAGAAAACGAGGTACGCTTTCAAAAAATGTGTGTAAGCAATTGAGAAAAAGTGTAATAATGTAGAAGCAATTTTCATATTAGGTACGATTGCTTACTACCATGCCTGGTTCATTGATCTGTGACCTGAGTATACGCTACTAATGAAACAAACTGGACTTAAGTCAAGTGTACTCGGAAAACGCTTTAAAAAGGTTAAAGACAAGGATTAGGAATCAGCAGACATTAGCACGCACCCACAGCCCAGTGTGACTGACAGCTGTATTATGTAATCCCTGTAGCAGTAATGTTCCACTCCGATTGGCTATTGGCTTACTGGTGTGATGGAGCGCAACACACTACTGGATACACAAATATATAAATATATATGAGGTAGCTGATTAGGGGCTGACTGGCAACCTGACATCTTGTTAGCCGACACACCGGGGACGGCCTGTTTACAGAGCTCCGTAATAACAACAACACTGTATGTAACCTGACTACAGCAACTTCAGGCCAGCCGTAATGATGGTCAGAGACAGGCCCACTGAGAGCACATA
>PIJE02000011.1:1049510-1084510 GCA_002895965.2 Coryphaenoides rupestris | reverse complement strand
TAACAGACTTTCGTCGTCCTCTGAGCCTAAGTAAGTATGTTTGTTCAGCCAAGATGACTCAAAGCACAATGGACCTCATTCACGAACATTTTCTTAAGTGTCTTCTTAAATATCTTCTTACGAACTTCGTACGAACAAACTTAAGAAATCTGTCCGCCGGATTCATCAACCGGGGAAATGTGTTCTTAACCGGGCCAAAGTGTTCTCAGCTGCGCTCCTCCGATGAGGAATGCCACTCATTCTTAAGTGGAATGCGCGCGCTCGTACACCTGAATTAGCATACAGACACACCCCGCCAGCGCAACAACAGGACCGTGTGCACACAGAATCATGCCAAAGCGAACAGTGAAAACCGATGGTGCACCGGCCAAACCAGTCACATGTCACATGCAACATCATACCAGTAAGATGAGCAGTGGAATGTTTCTCCACTGGCTCTTACAATGTACACACTAAGCAAGGTCAAGAAAATAGAACCAACAATGAAAAATAACAATAGAGAACAAGATGGCTGAGAGCAGATTCAATTGTACAGTTGAGTTAAATACATGAGTAGGCTACTTGTGGATCTTGATAGGGCCTATCATGGGCGTAGAATTTAGTGGGGACGCTGGGGACATGTCCCCACCGGGGGGGACGCTGGGGACATGTCCATTCCCCCCCCCCCAGAGACGCTGCCCGACACGCGCCTCACGGGAGAGTAATTGCCCATCCTTGGCGCAATATCTGTAATGTCCACCAATGTCCTAAACAACAATACGTCCTTGGGCCCTATGTATATTATGTATATTATGTATATTATGTATATTATGTATACTATGTATATGATGTATATGATGTATATGATGTATATTATGTATATTATGTATATGATGTATATGATGTATATTATGTATATTATGTATATTGTGTATATTGTGTATATTGTGTATATTATGTATATTATGTATATTGTGTATATTATGTAGGCCCATATGATATATTTTAGTTATGGATATTCACATGTTCATTCACAGAATGTAGATGTGTCAATTCTATTCCCCTATGTCTATATCCACGCGATTGAGTTTAGTGCTTATTTATTTGTTCACTGCCATTTGCAGTGTTCGTGTCGTGCTTTTATTTATTTTAGGACATCACGATGCCTCATAGAATCATGACTATGCATGTGAAACGTAATTGTTAATGATACAAATATTCTCGTATTTATTATTATTATAATTATTTACATCCGAGGATGTCTGTAGAATTGATGTGAACGCAATCACCAATGATTTCTCACAAATTGGGCCTCTTAAGAACATGGGCGCACTCCAAATAGGTCGCTACGACTGCTTTTCCGCGTTCTTAAATCCTGTTCTTATCTAAGAACCAATCCCAGATAAGAAAACTTTCTTGAATGCCAAAATTGTAGCAGGAACTTCATAAGTGGAGTTAAGAAGAAATTTCTTCTTAACTTTTTCTTAGCTGCGTTCGTGAATGAGGTCCATGAGTAGATTTTGGAAACGATCCAATCATCAACTATCATGGAATGAAAAAGGCCTAAAAACATGGCATAATAGCCATGATATAACACTATAATATATGCGCTTCTATATATACAATTTTATTTGGTCAATTACCATATTTATATTTACATTGAGGCCATTTGGCGGACGCTTTTATCCAAAGCGACTTACAAAGAGTACATTTGTCGAAGGAGACAGCAATATATCGCCGTGGTACATAGATAAGAATAATAATGTTGGCATTTTGAAATAACGGTTTCGTCAATGATCATTTTTTGGAATACTGTAATTAACTTAGTCTCAATCCATCTTGTCACATAGAAAGTGCTGCTCCATTAGCGGAGATTGTTTATGTGATGACGGCCTTTAATCATTGTTTATCTGCACCTGCGTTTTATGTCTTCAATTAAGATTTATTGTGCCTGCTACCTCTTGTGAATAATTCTACCTGTATACTTTACTCATTCCCATTTATTTAATTCCTCTACCTTAGCTTTTTTATATATTATGACTACTATGTGTTTATTTGCCACTTCTGTTACAATTTCTACTACTAGTCCCAAGACCTTTACCAAATGATGTCTCTGTAAATAATGACTTTATATGCTATATTCACATGTTGACTTTGAGGTTCCATGATGGATTATATCAGGGCTTAATTTGTGCCTGATCCTGCCGGCCCAGGAACCCGGTGGGACCTTTATGTTCTAAACTGCCCACTGTGTTCTCTTCCCTATTTGTGTCTCTCACGGTATCTCAATATAATGGAAAGAGTCTCTGTATGTATGAGTGTATTTGTGTCATTTGATTTATTTAGTTTATCCGATCGACTTCCTTCACACTTGGCTGGTTTATTGCTGAGGACCCAAGGAAGTGCAGTGTCGAGTGTCAAGTTGCTTGGATGAGCGGTTCTCAAAGAAAGCGAAAAAAAGATGAAATAATAGGCTGGGGGTCAGAGTGCTACAATCAAACCGAGTCTACATACGCTGTGTTTATAGAGTAAGGCCGAGTCGTTGCAGTGAATCAGCAGGGTGGGGTTAATTACAGCACAGGTAGGCTACTGTAAGCCCCACGGCTAAGCAAGTGAGCATGCAGTAAAATGAGTATGGCTAATACTGTCCCATAATATTGACATGTAATATGTTGGTATATTGCTGCAAGCCCCACCGCTAGTAGCTGTTTATGCTGTGCAGTGAAATGAGTGTGGTCAATTATAATTCCAATAAGTCATTGTGGGGCCTGTAGTGTTTACTAGGCTCCGTTGTCATGTGAGACGCAACAACAACATTCTTGTTTCCAGTGCGTGCCAGGCGCTGTGGTTTGGACGCGTTCTGTGCATAACATTAACTGGATGTTCTATAACATTCACTGGATGTTATATAGGATTCACTGGATTCACTGGATGTAATATAACATTCACTGGATTCAATGGATGTTATATAACATTCACTGGATGTTATATAACATTCGTTGGATTCACTGGATGTTATAAAACATTAACTGGGTTCACTGAATCTTATATAACATTCACTGGATTCATTGGATGTTATGTAACATTCACTGGATTCACTGGATGTTATATGAAATTCACTGGATTCACTGGATGTTATAAAATATTCACTGGATTCAATGGGTGTTATATAACATTCACTAGATTCACTGGATGTTACATAACGGTGTTGACTTACTGTGATGGTAAACACTAATGTCAAGTATTGAAGCAAATGAAGGTGTCACGTCATTAGGTGGTTTGTTTTTCAACGCTTCCCTAATGGTTTTATCTTTTCCGTCGCCACAGGCGACAGATAAAAACACCTCGGCCTAAAATGTGATAAGAAAAAAAACAGTGTCCGTAAATGAGGCGCATCTACACGTATGTCGAAGGAGGTTGAAAACAGACACTGAAAGCCAAATGACACCTAAAATGGCTACTCGGCGGCATTCACATGAAGAACGTGTTTGCGCAGAGATCCGGTCGGTTTGCATGATCGGCTCCCAATTTCATCGCGGTGAAAAGCTACCCATGACTGATGCAGCGGCTCCTACCGACGGCTGCCTGGTAATAGCGCCTCACCGGCACCATAATATCTCAACGATAACAGGAAAGTAATTCAGCGGCGTCCCTTTCTGCTCTCCACCTCCGCCTCCCCCCCCTCTCAGATGGAATAGCCCCCCAACACTACATAAGGGTGATGACTCTGGCTGACACAAAGCCTACCGGAGACAATCATGTTTCTGTCTGCAAACCAAGTGAAGCCAACACAAAAGCAAATGGCAAGATAAGGGCCGTGCGCTTTCTCCCTCTGTCACGAGCCAATCTGCCCGGCCTTGAGGTTCTAAGTGCGGCTGCGTCGTTAGATAAGAGGGGGCTCTTTTTCGAGGCTTTTCGTTTTCAGGTGATGAGAGTGTCTAAAGTGTCTAAAGGCCTGCCTTTGAGTATCACATGTGTATCGTGTCCACGTATGGAGGAACACACGTACATGTACACATATGTTATTCATACTGTATGTGTTGACTGCTTCAGTCGTGCTTTTGCTTTGGGCAAAAGCAGTGACTAGAAACAAGCGACTTGGGGTTGAAAATCGATAAGCCTGCAGGACCAGCGTTCTGAATGTACCGAGAGAGGGGATCTGTTATTTATTTAGCATGTGTTCATGGAGGACCCATACGTCAGAACAACTGTTTCATGCGTGTGCATTTCTCAGCAGATTAAAGGTGCAGTGTGTAGGATTTAGTGGCATCTAGTGGCAGGGTGTCAGATTGCAAACCGAGTTAAAACACCTATTGACGAGATGAAGAGTTTCCTTTACATAGATAAAATTGAATGCAGTTATTTAGTCTGTAAAACTCTCGCTAATCTGTGAGATAGCGAATATTATTGTTACTTGTTCTGCATTGTCTTAGTGTTTTAGCTTTCTGGGCTACTGCATGAACATGCCGATGGTGAGACGATTACACACTAAGGAAAACATAGTCATGAATACTATATTCCATTTCTGTCAAAGTCCGTTACGGCTAGGTGCCACAAGATTCTCCACACGGCACCTTTAACGGATACTTAACATTCAACGAGGAGTGCCGCAGCAGCAGAACTTAATTCATCAGGAGGACGGTGGAAAGGCCCTTCAGGAAAGGTCTTCAGTCTTCAAGTGCTGCAGGGCTGATTGAATGAATGCGCATGCATGTTTATGAATGTGTAATATACTGTATGTATATGTGTGTGTATAAATCTATGTGGACCATCGGTGTGTGCACTTTCGACTGCGTCTGGCTCACTTCAGATAGATTGGATGGGATGGCCGTTGCTGTGCAGTTTGTGAGAATGTACGGTCAGCTCTGGGGGGAATCCCTAATGAAGGCACCTTGAGTGTTAAGACAAAGGGTAATGCTCAGGCACATCCACTAATTATACAGGATGGAGGGTGGGCCAAGCACAGAGATCGAGGATGAGAGCGAGCTCTCGTCCTCGATCTCTGTGCCTAGCGCTCTCTCACCCAGAGACCAGCGAAAGAGGGAGGGGAGAGAGACAGCGAGAGACGGGGAGAGATAGTGTTTGACAGCCTGCCTATAGATTTAGCATGAGGGGCCATGCTCCGGGTGGTAGGTGGCATTTTATCGATCTGTAGCCAGCTTGGTGGTGAGGAGGACATAACTGAGGGCACTACGTGATCGGCCATTTTAAAACTGCGACCATTCTAGATATCCTTGTCGCCTTGTCCTTTTCACTCCCTTGTTATCTCCCTCTCTCTCTCTCTCTCTCTCTCTCTCTCTCTCTCTCTCTCTCTCTCTCTCTCTCAATTCAGTCCAATCCAATTCAATTCAAAGGGGCTTAATTGGCATGGGAAAAAATAAGTTTACATCGCCAAAGAAAAGAAATGATATACAATTAAAGACATACAAGAATAAAGAAACGTGTAAAGAGCAGGGTGTAACATTGCAAAATTGCAATCAAATATCTGAATAACAGAATGTAAAATGTACTTAAAAAATACAAACAGCAAAATTGTGCTTTTGTTGTTGAGTAAGACAAACACTGCAACACAACACTTACAAATGCATTTAAAGGTATCTATTCTCTCACGGTCTCTCTCCCTCTCTCCCTCTCTCTCTCTGTCTCCATTCCTATCTCCTTCACTCCCTTCTCTCTCCCCATTAGCGCAGCAGAAATGGAGGTGCAGGATGTGTTCTGAGCCTCTGTGTTCAGTGGAAGGTTGCGTCTGCAGAGAGGAGGGCGGGTGACGCCTGCATTTACCAGAGACCTCGGATCCTCCGACGCCTGCCTCAGCCCGTGCTCCAGAACGCTGGTGCCGCTTTATACTGGAGCTATCTCACAAAGACACACACACACACACACACTACACATACACAAAAGAAGACACGCACACACACAAGAAGACGCACACACACACACACACACACACACACGCGCACACACACACACACACACACACAGACACACACAAAAGAAGACACACACACACACACAACAAGCACACAGGCACAGAACAAGACACACACGCGCATACACACATAAAGACACACATGCACAGGCACAGAAGAAGACACACACACACATAAACACACAAAGGAACACACACACACACACAACAACAAGCACACACAGGCACAGAAAAAGACACACACACACACGTCCATACCGAGATATGGAAACACACACACACACACAAAATAAACATACACTTGCAAACAAGCACACACACACACAGACACACACAACACATATGCATACGGAAAACATACACACACAGAGGGAGGGAGGAGGAGGGGGGACAGAGAGAGAGAGACCAGAGAGAGAGACAGAGAGAGAGACAGAGACAGAGACAGAGAGAGAGAGAGCGTGAGAGACATACAGAGAAGGAGAGATAGAGAAATTGAGACAGGAAGAGAGACAGGCAGAGTGAGAGAAAGAGATAGAGAGACAGAGAGAGAGAGAGAGAGAGAGAGAGAGAGAGAGACAGAGAGAGAGACAGAGACAGAGACAGAGACAGAGAGAGAGAGAGCGTGAGAGACATACAGAGAAGGAGAGATAGATAAATTGAGACAGGAAGAGAGACAGGCAGAGCAAGAGAGAGAGAGAGAGAGAGAGAGAGAGAGAGAGAGAGAGAGAGAGAGAGAGAGAGAGAGAGAGAGAGAGAGAGCCGGTGTCATCCCTCTCCTGGGCCTGGGGACCTTGAGACAGATGCTGTGAGTGGCAGACAATGGGCCTCCGAAGTGCTCCGGTGGGGAGGTGTTTGCAGGCAGCAGCACAGGCATGGAGAGCCAGCAGCAGCAGCAGCAGCCTGGAGGAGCCTGGAGCACTAAGTGGGGGTACATTCTTTATCATTATTATGTATATTCTGTTATCTTTGTTATGTATATTCTGCCATTCTTAATATTATTATTATTATGATATTAATTACCATTATTATTATTATTATTATTATTATTGCTGTTTTATTATTGCTTTATTATTGTTTATTTTTTCCAATACATACTGTCTCTATATTTTTTTCTCTTGTTATTTTTTGCATTCATCCGATGTACTGTTGCCTGCCGTGTCACAAGTGTTTCACTCTTCACAATGACAAATAAAACACTTGACTTTGACATTTGATATTGTGTGTGTGTGTGTGTGTGCGTGTGCGCGTGTGTGTATGCGTGTGTGTGCGTGTGTGTGATATGGTGCATGTGTGACATAGGTCTTGGGCAGTAGTGCAACTCAGAGCAGATTTATGGACAAATCACAGAGCCGGACCTGAAGGAGAGCAAGATGTTACTGCTGCGCTGCATTTTTTCTGAATCCATATGAGTGTGTGTGGGCGTGCGCGTGCTTGTTGTGTGTGCCTCCCTGCGTGCCTTTATGTGTACATGGTGACTGTAAATCTATCGAGAAACATTACAGATACCGTCAGGGTACTTGTCTCTCTCCCTTTCTGTCTCACTCCCTCTGTCTGTCTCCCGCTCCCTCTCTCTCTCTCTGTCTGTCTCTCTCCCTGTTTCCCTCTCTGTCTCTCTGTCTCTGTCTCTTTCTATCTCTCCCTCTCTATGTCTCTCTCTCTCTCTCTCACTCATTTTCTCTCTTTGTCTCTCTCCCTCTCTGTTTCTCTCTCTGTCTGTCTCGGTCTATCTGTCTCTCTCTCTGTCTCTGTCTTTCTGTCTCTATCTATCTATCTATCTATCTGTCTGTCTTTGTCTATCTATCTGTCTGTCTGTCTCCTCTCTCTCTCTCTCTCTCTCTCTCCCTCGCTCTCTCTGTTTGTCTCTGTCTGTCTTTGTCTCTCTGTCTCTCTGTCTCTCTCTCTCTCGCTCTCTCTGTTTGTCTCTCTCTGTTTTATCTGTCTGTCTTTGTCTCTCTGTCTCTCTGTCCTGTCTGTTTTCTCTCTCTGTCTGTCTCTGTTGTTGTCTGTCTATCTCTCTGTCTCTCTGTCTATGTTCAGTCTGTCTCTCTCTCCCTCTCTCTCTCTCTCTCTCTATCTCGCTTTCTCTCTCTTCCTCTCTCTTCTTCTCTCTCTCTCCCTCTCTCTCTCTCTGAGTCTCTCTCTGATACTCTCTCTATCTGGGAGCCTTGGCCGTCCAGCTTTTAATGAGCACGTCAATGCCCCCCTCTCTATTCCATTTCTATAAATGGTTATTGATTCCCACGCAGCGATGTCGGGAGGACGGGGGAGGAGAAGGAGAGAGAGTGCTCCGGGGGGGGGGGCCTTTATCCGGGCACATATTGCATGCTGCCTTTATCCGGGGACATACGGGCGTTTAACCTGGACATTATATCAAATCCATAGAGATATGGAACCCCTGGACACACAGCACCCTGTACTCAGCAGGTTGCTGTGAATGGCATTGCAGGGGGGAGTGTTACGGCTCGCCCGTCCTCGCCTCCACGTCCGCCTCTCTCCCCTCTCGCCACGCGCCCTTCGCGCTCCTCTGCGAATAATGATGATGATAATAATAACAATAGTAATAACTTTATTTGTAATACAATACAATGTTAAATGCGAGTAACAACGGTGCTTTACGTCAAGACAGTAGAACAGCGACAGTTCAATTGCCACAAAACATACGGTATACCATCAGGATAATGTTGAATGAACACACTAATGAACACACTAAACACACACAATAAACAACAGTTAAACAAGGAAAGCAACTGTAAATAGCACACTGATCTTACATCGGTCAATATGGGGTTGTATAGGTTAAGCCCAATCGCTGTAGGGGAGCACCTAGTTCATATAAGACAGAGAGAGAGTGTGTGTATGTGTATGTTTGTGTGTGTGTGTGCGTGCGTGTGTGTGCATGTGTGTGTGTGTGAGAGAGTGACAGAGAGATTTTGATTTTAAAGGTTATTCATTAAACCATATCCACAAAATCCACACAGGGCAAATAACCAGAAACCTGTGCTATTTACAGAGAAAAACCAGCAGAATCCAAATGAAACCCAAATGTTTCAAGAAGAAAAACTCAATTCACCCTCATTTTCCACTGTATTTAAAACAGTGCCCAGGAAAGGCTAAAAACATCCCCATTACAAACTAAACTGAGAGAGAGAGAGAGATAATGATAGAGAGAGCATGGTACATGCAGTAGAGAGAGACAGAAGGTGTGTTTCCATCCAAATGTATTGCAAATTTCAACCCCATTTTCTAAAAATCGACGAATGAAAATGCAAATGACCCTGATGAGTGGAAACTAATATTTAGAGGGTTTTTTGTATTCAGTGGTTTCCACTCGGGTTCTTTTATGTGCAAATTGCAAATGTGCATAAAACCATGGTGAATGGAAAGGTACCAGGAGAGAGACATAGGGACAGAGGAAGAGAGAGATGGTAGAGAGAGCATGTGAATAGAGGTAGAGGTATTATGGTAATGTGTGCTAATCATGCAGCCCCCTCATGTATTGTCTTACACCAGCGCCACCAACACCAACCGCACGACCACCATCACGACCACCACTAACGCTAACCCCACCACCACCACAACCGCCACCATCACCACCACCAACACCAACACCACCCACCACCAATCCTACCACCAACCAACCCAACCCACCACCACCGCCGCCACCACCACTGTGACTGTTTTCTCCTCTGTGGCGTCTTTCCTACCACATTATTATGGAACCACACACACACACACACACACTTAGACTGGAACATCCATGTAACATAGCAGGAGTTTTTTTTAATGTAATGCTGAAGAACATTTTCAAGCAAGCGAGGAAACACCCCCCCTGCTGTGACGTTTCCCTATTAGTCTGCGATCACCCCGAACATAACTGAGTCACACAGGACTCACGGTCTCGCGGTCTCTCTGGGTGCCCCGGAGATGTTCAGATCCCACATGCCCTCTCTTGAAATGTTGGGGTTTTTTTTTTTACTAATGACCTGCAGCAACTTCTGGAACTGAGAACTAAGCTGTATGGCTTTGAGGATCGGGACATCAGGTCTTGTGATTGATTGATATGTGGTCACATGGTCCACATGGTCACATGGTCCGCATGCAACTTCTGTTCCGGAACGCACACTGAAACACATCAGTGCTCATCAATTGCGCTTTTAGAAAGAGCAAAATGTAGCCACAAAATTCAGAATCGGGTTTATTGCCATAGTTTTTACAAACAAGGAATATGTTTTTGTGAAATTGGTGCATAACATTAAACAGAGACTAATTATAATAAAAATTCTATAAAAATAAGCAATTAAAAGGTTTTTAAAATGGTTTTGTTCGAGGGAAAACAAAGACGGAAGGTGTGTGTGTTGGTGGCTCCTAATCCCTAGTAGTCTTGTTGGTTAAAAAAAAAAAGCATCTCGTAAAATATCGCTGTGGGATCCGTACGGTCCGTGTCTGTGGCGATCATTAACTGTGACGACCTTCATCAATGTCAAACACAATAAAGCGATATTCCCACGATGCCATCCATCAGGTTCTCTGTCTCACTTAATTATATTAAGAACAAAACTCCAGAGGGAACTTAACTCTCAGACTCTCAGGAGCATCTTTGCGAAAACATTAGCCCAAATATTTTTGGTCTTTAGACAAGACAGGACAGAGAGCACTTAATTACGACCTTGTCTCCTGTTTCTCCCGTCAGACCTTTGAGAGATGAGTGTGTTGACTTGACGAGTGTTTGATTGTGGATTTTATGTAATTGAATGAGAAACGCTTCTAACATTCTATCAAATCACTTGGCTAAAAATGTGCCATTGTTGCTAATTCAGACAGATACAGGAGGGAATGTTACTGGAATAAGTAGCAGAAAAAGTTGAGTTGAAGTCGAGCTTTTGTGCGTTGAAAATCGAATATTTCCAAATGTCTTCACCACAACAGCGACAAAACAAACAAAACAAAAAAACAAAAAAATACTCACTTCACTTGGATATACCCCGAATTCAGTCCGTCAGCAGGTCAGTCACCCAGCCAGTCACCCAGCCAGTCAGTCAGTCAGTCAGTGTAAAACTCTGGGTTACTCGAGTAGAAAATAAACACCACGGAAAAGCCAACCAACAGAAGCCCTTAACCTCCTGCCTGTGATTTCTTTGGGACAGAAACGTATTTTAGAGAGTCTGGTGTGTTCACCCGGGGACTCAAACAGGGGGGGGGAGAGAGAGAGAGAGAGAGAGAGAGAGAGAGAGAGAGAGAGAGAGAGAGAGAGAGAGAGAGAGAGAGAGACCTTGAGCGAGCGGGTGTTTCTCCCTGCTGCACACCAGCTGAGTCTCTGTGAACCCTCCGTCTCCACTCTGTTGTCACCGCATGCTCTATTTCCCGCCCAAATGTGAATACTCTGAGCCCTGCTGTCTCCGCTAACGCTCAACGACCCTTCCGTGTGTGGTCTTGTGTGTGTTTGCGTGTGTGTGTGTGTGTGTGTGCGCATGTGTGTGTGCTAATGTTTTTGCATATGTTTGTGTCCTCTTTTTTCAGCAATATTTTTCTATTACGGTCGCATGTGTGCACATGCAGCCTTGTGCGTTGGTGTGTGTGTGTGTGTGTGTGCGTATGTATGTGTGTGTGTGTGCGTGTGTGTGGTGTGCGTGTGTGTGTGTGTGTGTACTACCCGTCACGAGACGAGACAGGCCCTGACACGAGGCTTGAGCTGAAAGAAAAAAGCCAGCATCTTTGACTTTGAGTGTTTTGTGGACTTGCCAGGACACAAATGGCAACTGAACTCTAATAAACCTCCATATGGGTCAAGAGGGAATGGCAAGTGTACCATTGTGAACGCTCCTCTGAAGCCCCTAGTGGCCAGACGGGGGTAGAGCAGTGGCACAGCGCCTGCAGAACCCCTGTGGTTTCAGCCAGGCTTATGTCGCTGTCTGAGCTCCTCTGCTCCAAACTTAATTAATTTGTGTCATTAAAATAGTATCTATACATGCTAACATGTTCTCAGTGCTCCCTTTATACATGGTGACACTAAATGGCTCCAAAATGTGTGTGTGTGTGTGTTGTGTGTGTGTGTGTGTGTGTGTGTGTGTGCGCGCATGTGTGTGTGACTGCGTGCGTGTGTGCGTGTGTGTGTGCGTGTGTGTGTGTTTCTGATGAGCGCCAAACTGTCTGATGTGAAATGCTTTGCCTCCTCTTACTCAGTTGACATTTCATTTCTCCGAGCCACCAATGCACAGATGAAAATGTCCTGCTGCAATTACAGTTAAGGTCAGTGCAGTGTGTGGTGTCATGGAGTGTATTGTGCTGGAACATTGGGATGTCCAAAGTCGTCAAGTGTGTGTGTGTGTGTGTGTGTGTGTGTGTGTGTGTGTGTGTGTGTGTGTGTGTGTGTGTGTGTGTGTGTGTGTTGTGTGTGTGTGTGTGTGTGTGTGTGTGTGTGTGTGTGTGTGTGTGGTCGGTGGCGGTTTTATGCAACTCATTTGGCCCGAGTTCAGGCTGGTTAAACTCTGCAGGCCGGGTGATGAAAAGGCACACGGGCCAAATGATCCATTACCACACACACTTCGGGAGAGAGAGCTCACATGTTTGCATCTAACACCTGCTCAGGCTCTAGCATCTTGCCAAGCAACATAAACTGGTTTTTTGAGCATGTAGCTGGGTCCTCGTTGTGGGCGGAGGAGCCCAGGAAAGCCAATTCGGTGGCGTGTAGCGGAGGAGCAATCGCTACAGAGGTCTTTATTAAAGCCCCCTATTATACCACCAGGTGTGAGCGAGATTAGCCATTCCAAGTGGTTTCAAAGATCGGTTTTGAGTGTCCAGTCCACCTCGAAGTATGGTGGATAGATCAGCCTACCGGTGGCTACAGTCCTCTGGTAGGTAGGTAGGCTGATCTATCCAGCTTGGATAGATCCATCGCAAGTGGACGCTTCCACTTGCGATGTCAAAAACTGGAGATGACACCGGTTTTTGAAACCGCTTAGAATGGGTAATCACGCTCACACCTTGTGGTATAATATGTCTCCTTTAACGGCTTGTCTTTAACTCTGCAGAACATCGTCTTCCTGTACCTGTTTGCCACTTGCGGTGTGCGTGCATGCGTGCGTGCGTGTGTGTGTGTGTGTGTGTGTCATGCGCTATAGTCGACAAACCAAGGCATGATGAAAGACACGGCCAACAACATGCATTTATATTTTGCTGTGTCGTCTGTTTTTCACCCAGGAACGGATATGCAATAACAGAGCAATTCAGATTGCATTTCATGGCTCAAATTGCATTTCAACATTTCGACGTTGGTCCACTGTGTGTGTGTGTGTGTGTGTGTGTGTGTGTGTGTGTGTGTGTGTGTGTGTGTGTGTGTGCGTTGTGTGTGGTGTGCATGTCCGTGCGTGTGTGTTGTGATACTCTCCCTTTGTCTGCCATAGCTATACCCTGTATCATAATACAAGGTCTATTGAAGACATTTCACTCAGACTGTACTCACTAAAATAACGAGATTAGCAAACAGTATAATCTCTTGATTTTGACGTCGGGAAGAGATATATTACCAGCCATCTCCAGCCTTACCAAGCCACCCGAGCTTCAGTATCAAGTGGGATTACCCCATAGTGGATTTAATCCATTCATCTCCGTTTTAATTAATTTACAGGGGAGCCGTGCGCGCCAGAGATCCCGCTGAACCATACGGTTTGGAACATAAAGGTTAGATGAGCCCGTGTCTCTGTGACAAATGTGTGTGTTCCTCCGCGTTCATTAATGACCTGTCTGTCACTGAGACACACACAGCAGAGCACATCGCAACGTGTGTGTCATCTTGTACACACACACACACACCACACACACAAACACACACGACACCACACACACACACACACACACACACACACACACACACACACACACAACAAAAACCATACCGACTAGCTAGAGAGCACATAGCGGTGTGTGTCCACATGAGCAGCAAGAACACACGCGGGCACACACACACACACATACACACATGCAGGCACACACACAACACACACACACAACGACGCCTCTCACACATCCCTTTTTCTATCTTTCTCTCTCTCACTCTCTCTCTCTCTCTGTCTCTCTCTCTGCTCACAATAACACACACACACCACAACACACACACACAGGTATATTGCGTGTACATGTGTTTGTCCACTGTCTTGAGCTGTACGTTAGTGAGGTGCCACTCAGTCTGGGGGGTCAGCCCAGTCTAATCCAGCTACAGCTTTATACTGTGTGTCAGCCCAGCACCAAAACACCTCAGCCAATACAGAGGCAACTCGTTAGCTGTGCCTCTCTCCCTAGCTCTCTCGCCCTCTCTCCCTCTCTCCCTCTCTCCCTCGCTCCCTATCTGTCTCTCCCTCTTTCTCCCTCTCTCACCCTCTCTCTCCCTCTCGCTTTCCTTTTCTCTCTCTCTGTTCCCTTTCATTAGTCTTTCTCTCTCGCTCTCTCCCTCGCTCTCGCTCTCTCTCCCCCTTTCCCTCTCTCCCTTTCATTAGTCTTTCTCTCACACCCTCTCTCCATCTCTCCCTCTCGCTCTCTCCCCCTCTCGCGTTCCCTTTCTCTCTCACTTCCCCTTTCATGAGACTTTCTCTCTCACCCTCTCTTCCTCTCCCTCTCCATTACTCTCTCTATCTCTCTTCATCTCTCTCTCTCCCTTTCATTAGTCTCTCTCTCCCTTTCATTAGTCTCTCTCTCTCTCTCTCCCTTTCATTAATCTCTCTCTCTCTCTCTCTCTCTCTCTCTCTCTCTCTCTCTCTCTCTCTCTCATGTTTGTTTCTGGAGGCTCATTAGTGAGGAGGACGTCATACGCCGCCTTGGACCGCGCGGCTGCCTGTCCGTCACCATGGGCAGGAGAAGCGCACCTGCGGCGTGTAGTTGGAGAGCGCTGCCACCAGGTGGCGACGGTCTGCCAACAGTCATTCTCCCATCCCAAAGCATCAACCCAACGCATTCATTGGCTACGCAATTAATTGTTCCTGAACACATTAATTGTGAACGTAATTTCGACCCCCGTATCCCCACTCCCAGGTAATTGACTTGCTTGCGCAAACACACAAACACACAAAACAAAAGTAATGTGTTTATGTTTACCAAGCCAATTATCAGTATATGCCGTATCTGACTGACTGTGTAGTAGTTTATAGAGAATCATCTGTGTGCAAGTGAAGTCTAGAGGCCATAGGACCTCACAAACCTAAACATTGTGCACAGCATACTATCCACAACATGCACTTTGTCGCTGTTTTGACATGCAGAAAATCACGATAACGAGCCTTTTACAGTAAAATACACCCCACTAATTATTGCATTCATTCATTATGGTGATGTAGCGGACCTAGCGCGCTAGCCTAATGGGACTGCATTAATTCTACGAAGGAATCTCCAAGTAAATCTGTCACGCCTGTACAGATCGGCCTAATAGGTTTACGAGTGAGTCGACAATTACCGTCCGAGTCCGGGGTGAAAAGCATCGAACAAAGCCTACTGAGTGTCTGCCTGCCAATGCCTTGTTTTCCCCCTGAAGCTCCTTAGTGTGGACATGTGTTGACATTTTGCAATTATGCAATATATAGATCGTACAAATATTGAATTGTTATTAATCCAATTAACATCACTGGGGCGGATGGTATATTGTTCCTCCTGAATAAACAGAGTCAAAAGTCAGTCTTAATGAGACTCACTGCTATAAAATAAAACGCTATAAAAGAAGACATTTTGAAAGAGCAAGGTGTCTTTTTATGGCATCACTTTTGAAATGTCGTCAGCGCACATTTAAATTCGGTTGTCAGCATGCAGAGCCAGGTGTACGGGGGATAGCCTCCGAGAGATTGATTTTCCACTAAATTTCCCTCATTTCCTGATCCACTCAATATTTCAAGGTGCCCTAGAGAATGCCCATTCAGAATGAAAAAGAATACCAAACGTGAAAAAAAAGTTAGATATTGTTCTTCAACGTAAAACAACACAGGCTGTCGTTTGTGTTTATGAGAGCTGGATGGCAAATGTGCAAAGGAGTGGCATGAAGAAACTCTCTTTCTCTCTCTCTCTCTCTCTCTCTCTCTCTCTCTCTCTCTCGGAAAATTATATATATATATATATATATGTGTGTGTGTGTGTGTGTGTGTGTGTGTGTGTGTGTGTGTGTGTGTGTGTGTGTGTGGTGTGTGTGTGTGTGTGTGTGTGGTTGGTGGCTGATTCATGGAGCCCGAGTCGGACGGATTAGAGTCTGGGGCTGAGTGAAGCAGTGGCTGGGGTGCACTGGCCAATCAATGCTCCAATGCCAACCGGTTAAAGAGAGAGAGAGAGAGAGAGAGAGAGAGAGAGAGAGAGAGAGAGAGAATGAGTCAGTATCTACCTGCAAAAAAGCCCTGCAATGAACTGGTTTATCATCAACAACTCAGCAGAAGCAAGCCTGCAATTGAGTGGCCTGCAAGCGTCGGTGGCGAGGTCTACCGCTGCAGTGGGACACCAGGAAGGTAAACAGCCAAGTAAGAGCCACCAGAGAGTAAAGAAGCTGACGTGCATGTAACTATAACACGTAGGCTCAGGGTAGGAGGAAGATGTGAAAGGTGGAACAACACAGAACAACAGAGTAAGCCAATCGGTGATGAGAGACAAGGCTGCATGGTGTGTGTGCGTGTGTGCGTGTGTGTGTGTGTGTGGGAGGGGACTTAGAGTGTTTTAATTTGCCTCCACCTGTGCAGCGTGACAGTGAGACAGACGCACAATGGGTGTGTGTGTGTGTGTGTGTGTATGTGTGTGTGTATGTGTGTGTGTGTGTGTGTGTGTGTGTGTGTGTGTGTGTGTGTGTGCTTACTGTGTGTGAGGCAGAGCAGCTGGTCATTCACTCCTCCGCTCGCTGGATGCACCTCCACACACACACACACACACACCACACACACACACCGGTGCTGACCAAGCACTATCAATCACTCACATGGCACGTACTACACACACACGCACACACACACACACAAATACACACACACACACACACACACACACACACACACACACACACACACACACACACACACACACACACACACACACACACACTCACACACACACACGCATACACACATACACACAGCCACACACACACACACACACAGCCACACAGATAGGCACATATGGTGGACCACATGGTGTTACCATCGCATCCATTACCATATTGTCACTTACCAACCTAGACACACAAACCTGCATACACAGCTTAGACACACAAACCTGCATACACAGCTTAGACACACAAACCTGTATACACAACCTAGACACACAAACCTGCATACACAACTTAGACACACAAACCTGTATACACAACCTAGACACACAAACCTAGACACACAAACCTGCATACACAACCTAGACACACAAACCTGTACACACAACCTAGACACACAAACATGCATACACAACCGAGACACAAAAACCTGTATACACAACCTAGACACACAAACCTGTATACACAACCTACACACACAAACCTAGATAGACACAGTGTTTGTGTGGGTAAGATAGATTTGTTGTATTTATATCTTGCTCTGCGGTGGTTGTTCTAATATGCTTTCATTGCTGTCCTTGGCTCTACTTACCGTTACTGTTTTCACTTTGATGCATTTGCTGTTAATGCTTAATGTTGTTCTCCCGCTAACTCCCAGCCGGTGGGCATGTGGCCGCATTATTACCCCTGAATAGCTGCACCTGGTCGACTTCTTGGTTTTTTTTGGGTCGGCCATTGCTCTTTCCTAACAGGACACGAATGGTGCGGCTAGGAAGAAGGGGAGGAGGCAGCCCGGAAACACCGAATTAAAAGGCATGGTGACGGATAACTCACAACGGGCAAGAAGAAACGTGCAAGCAACCAAGCGATTCACTCGATTCAACATTACATGTATGTGGGGGTATATACTGTATATATGTATATTTTCGTGTGTGTATATATTTCACTGTTCAGATTGGCCCTGTGTTATGATGTACATGTGACAGTAAAGCACTTTGACGTTGACTTTGAGGTAGACTCACAGACCCATGGACCCACAAACACAGTCCACCAAGCTAAGATGGAGCAGACCACGTCCTTTCGGCAGTGTGTGGGGGGGGGGAATGCTCCAGCCTGGGTCGGTATAGCGTGTCGTTACTGCCTCACCAGGTTCCAGGGTCATAAATTGCTCGTGGTACCGGACACCGGAAGGACCGGCCTGGCCTGCGTGTTGGTGAATTCTGGCTCTGGTGTTTCCACATTTGATACTGGCAGTTGTTGTTGTCCTGTCACTCCAGAACTCATGGTGCTGGATCCCTGCACCCCTTTGCTGCCAAAATGTAAAGGTGCCGGGTGGATGAGTGAGTTAGGGAGGAGAGGTGTGTGTGTGAGGTGGGGGGTTGAAGGGTTTACTGAAGTACTCTAGGAGGCCCTACTGCTCGATGCTTAACATGCTCATCTGTGAACAACTCGGTGTTTTGTCCCTAGACCGCTGCAGGATGTGATCATGGAGATCATGGAGGACGTGATGAGATCCTCACAGATGAAAGGACGCATGCAGGAGCTGATGAAAACCAGCTGCCGCCAGCGCACGGCCCTCCACGCCGCCTAGACGGAGGCGACAGCAGCTGACGGCTGGGATGAGCACAGGGCCAGGCCTTTCTGCTGCTGTATCCGGCGCAGACAAACACGGCATGTTGCCAAGGGTTTTGCAGGGAGCCAACCACATCCCGGTCGGCTTTATGCTAACCTAACCCTCCCTGTTACTGAGGTCCAGGGGCCAGGGATCACAAGTCCAGCAGATGAGTCCGGGGCCACGGAGACGATTATCGGGAAATGGTCAACAATCGCAGAAGCTATTGAGGGAGTTAAGCTGCAAGCGCTATTAGAGACGAGGTCTCAGGTCACATTAACGCAGCTAATCTATTAGAGTCGATTAGAGGAACATTTCACCCAGGCTAAGTTTCTTCAGGTAGTTTTTTCAGGTTGAGAGCAGAGAATGGCATTGAGGTTCTCTTCACTAGCTAGGCTGTGTGTGTCAGGGTTCACACTGCCCACCTTTGATAAAGAGACAGCGCCGCCTGGAGTGCATTTTGTGCTGAAAATACATTTTAAAAAGTGTATCTTGCCACTTGCATTGCTCAGTTCAATTTGATGAGCTTCTTTGTGGTTGTTGTGGTAGTTTTTACATGACATGTCATAGTTTCTGATATTCACTCTGTGTAAAATTAGCATTTTCCACCGGTAATGTGAACGGCAGCGAGAATGGCAGCAACATTTTCTTGATCTTGAATGTTGTTCTTCTATTGTTGTCTTGCGGCGTGATTGTTCAACGAATATAAAAAGCCGCCCACGTGATATTGAACAGGCATTTCTCGAAACTATTCTCAACTTTTGAAAGTGCGTTGCTCAGTTGTTTTTCCACCCTTTAACCTGGCGAAGGCCCACATCTTTACCAGCCCACTTGGAGTGCCTTGTGGCCTTTGTAATGCACCGACGACCACTCCAATGGCTGACGCAGCATCGTTTAAGTGGCCAGGTGACTACAGGTGAGTCTCCGCTCGGGTACTTGGATGACATTACCATCTGCTCACCCCGATTTCTCACCTCTCAACTGCAGCATTTAGATGAGGTGCTTGGTAAGTGTGGGTCGTGGCGGTCATGATGGAACCGGAGGAGGACGAGCGCAGAACCGACCAGGTCTGCGCAGGTCTGCTTTTTTTTTTTTTTATTCTAATTGATATCAAAAAGAAACCTTTTGATTCACTACCACCACCACCCCACCCCCCAAACCCGTAGACATAAACTATGACAAAGAGAAAGCGATAGATAGAGAGAGATACATAGATAGATAGATAGATAGATAGATAC
This sequence comes from Coryphaenoides rupestris, assembly GCA_002895965.2. Lineage (NCBI taxonomy): Eukaryota > Metazoa > Chordata > Actinopteri > Gadiformes > Macrouridae > Coryphaenoides > Coryphaenoides rupestris. The sequence goes on along the minus strand of PIJE02000011.1, from coordinate 1,064,756 downwards.
AGATATGTAGATAGATGGGCAGAAAAAGCAAGAGAAGTTGCTACGGTGTGAACAGTGTTGAGCAGGTTCAGGCCTAAAGGCTGCTAGCCAATATCCGTCAGCACGCCATTAATTATACTCTCTATTCATTAGAGCCATCCCCCAGGAGACGCAGTTATTAGACGCCGGCCAATTAGGCCTGCGGTAAGTTAACGACGCTGGACCGGAGCGGGGGGCTACAGAGGAGGGATAATACAGAGTTTAGCAGACAGAGAGGAACACTGCGGCACCGATGTCTTCCTCAGCAGCCACACGATACTGGAGGGCCAACGGGGACAGAGGATCAAACATGTCCCTCCGAAAGATGGTCTCACACTTGACTGACTAATTCAAGCTTTATTTGAAGTCCAAAATCAACTTAAAAGCTGCATTTGAATACACAAATAACAACAATACATGAGCTCAAAACGAATTTGGAACAGAACGGAAGTGCCCTTCAAAATCAAAAGCGTCCCTAGTTAAAACCGGAAATAGAACAAATAAGATGTGATACTTTTAAAATATGAAACTAAATCGTTATTTTAGCAAGGCAATCCTTCTCTAGGGCCATACAAACTAAATTGGGTTATTTACACAGGGAGATAGGAAGAGGCAAGAGGCCCAGAGGTGGAGAGAGGTGATGTAGGAGGAAGCGTAGTCTTACACACGTGTCACCAAAATACCGGAGAAAGAAAAAAGGGAATACATCTATCTCTGAACCTGTGGTCGTCGGGACCTTAATGTGAATATTTTAAATGGAGCCATTCGTCTTCCCCTTTCGTAAAGGAGACTTCTGGGAGTCCGGAGATGTGGGTCTCCAGCCGTGGATCAAGGAGAACAAAAGAAGGTCAACCATTGCAAGAGATTAGCGGAGACAGAAAGCAAAGGCGCTGTACGCTTACTGTGTGTACTTACTGAGCACGAGGATGTACAGATAGCACACTGAAACACTGCGTGTGTGTGTTTGTGTGTGCGTGTGTGCCTGTCTGTCTGCCTGTCTGTCTGTCTCTGTGTGTGTGTGTGTGTGTGTGTGTGTGTCTGTCTGTGTGTGTATGTGTGCTTTTGTGTTTGTGTGTCTGTCTGTGTGTGTGTGTGCGTGCGTGCGTGCGTGCGTGCGTGCGTGCGTGCGTGCGTGCGTGCGTGCGTGCGTGCGTGTGCGCATGCGTGCCTGTCTGTCTGTCTGTCTGGCTGTCTGTCTCTGTGTGTGTGCGTGTGTGTGTGTGTGTGTGTGTGTGTGTGTGTGTGTGTGTGTGTGTGTGTGTGTGTGTGTGTGTGTGTGTGTGTGTCCATGCATCCCCATGAGCATGTCATGTGTAATGTTGTGCACACCACAGACATGTATACATAATGCATGGGGGGAAACAGATCTCCCCTCCAAAACGGAAAGCGTTTCATCTCCCGTAAGAGCTCCGAGCTCCAAGCACTGAGGAGATGCACTCGCTCACTTTATTACTGAGACAAAACAGCCTCCGAGGAGGAGGTGGTGGAGGAGGAGGAGGAGGAGGATGAGGAGGAGAAATGAGCCTCCCTCCCTGAAGGGCGGCGACATCATCATCCACCACTGCTCACTTTTATCATCCTGCCTGCGGGGATACAGTGGGGAGAGCCCCGGGGGACGAGACTGCGTGGGCGACCGTCACCATAGCTCATCTCTTACGATGCGGTGATAAGCTCCCACATCTGTGCAGGTGTTATGAGATCAAGTGGTCGCGCCGCGGTGAAAGTCACTTGCTAGCGCCCTCCCGAGTGTGTGTGCTGGTGGCTGACTTAATTAGCCAATGCAGCACAGGTGTGCAGCCCCAGCGCCCAGACTCTAACTGGGCCAGGTGAGGCTGTAGCCCCACCCCCCTAGACTCTAACTCGGGCCAGGTGAGGCCAATTAAGCCAGCCGCCAAACACACGCACTCTGTCATTGTGCTTATGGTTTGGAGAGGAGGTGAATCAATGCATGTCGCAGTGACGCATTGACGCAGAGCCTGTCTCCCATAGCGGCGTCTCTCGCTTCATTAAGCAGCATTGACTGTCCTGTCAGCCCCGCGGAGCGATAGCCTGCGACGCCATGGCCACCACGTACCGGGACAGGGGCCGTGGGCCGGGGGGCCGGGGGGCCGGCGGGCGCTGCAGGTACACCACGACTCCGACATGAGTTGGAGACCGGCCGCCTCTGTTGAAGTGCTGGGGGAAGGAAAAAACAAAACAGCACATGTGCATTTCTAAACGGTTCTTTTTTTTTTTGCACGCTTCTACTGCTGCTCCTCTGCTCCACTCCGCAGAACCAGGAGACCAGGAGGAGCCTCCAGATCTTCCTTCTTCCTACCTCCTTCTTCTTCCTGTCTATAACCCCTTCCTCTGCTCTCCATCTTCTCCACCCGCTGAACACACACACACACACACACACATACACACACACACACACACACACACACACTGAGCTCCCAGGACCAAACAGCGTCATGCCAACTAAAATATATTAGAATACGATTTTTTTTAAAAGCACTTACGCTGGTCACATTGAGTAATAGAATCTACCTGTTCCATATCCATCAGTGACTTCATCCATTCATTTTCAATATCACTCTCTCTAGCCTCGCTCTCTTATTTTCCATCTGCTGCTGCCCCCCCACCCCCCTCCACTCCTCTATCCGTACACACAGAAAAAGAGACTTTTCATATTGATGACTCTGAGGACTCTGTGCTCCCTCTCTCTCTCTCTCTCTCTCTCTCTCTCTCTCTCTCTCTCTCTCCACTTCCAATCTAATCCGGCTAATGATGCGAGGATCACATATTTATTAGGTCCTGTGCTCTCATTTGTCATTCCCCAGCTCTCCTCATGTGGATAGCAGGTAATACTGGCTCAGGGTGTAGGGTGGTGGGGTGGGGGTGGGGGGTGGGTATGGGGGGGGGGGGGGGGGTGCAATGGCTGGTTGAATATGGAAGAAGTGGGCCAGTGTGGGAGTGGGGAGGATATTGCCACTGGAAAAAACGGTGACCTAAAAACCTCTAAATCTACGTTTTAACGGCACTGCGACTCCGCCAGTAAAAAGTTACAAGATCGTCTTCTTACCAGGTTCGACTGAGTGACAGTGTTTTGTCACATTGACACTTGCTTTCACCCAGCCCCCCCCCCCCCCCCCCCAAAGAAATGTGATGCCGAGAAGAGGTTTTCAGTTTTCATTATGATGGGATTTCTATAGTCTGGCAGCCCCGTTCCCATTTGAACTCAATATATGTGAAGTAGAACCCACTCGAGCCGTCTGCCTGGGATGATCTGATATAACAGGCGAGCATTTAAATATTCATGAAGATAATATCGCTAAAGGTATGCTGTAGAACTCCCAAGGTAAACAAAGTCTAGCGCTGTCGTCACACAAATGTGACACAACAGTGCCACAGTGCCATTATACTACTGTGAGTATGGGTGTTTCTCTCATTCAAAGGGATGTTTCCATGCACAATTGGCTTTAAATTGCCAATATACTGCATGTTGCCATTTAACTTCCATTCCATTCCATAGAACAGTCTGTGGGCAGATTTCTATTATATTTGATATCTCTGTTTTGCTGTGGAAAAGGGAACGAAGTGTCGTCCAAGCGTGGATAATGGCAAAACATCTTTTCATTTCTACATTTTATGTGTATTACATATACACTCACATCACTCCCAGTTTACAACTAACAGGTATTTATGGTTATAACTGAAATAAGTTCATGATTGTTATTGTTTTAACCCACACAGCTTGCACTCCAGTGCTCTGAACACACATGCACATGGAACTCCAGACTCCAGCAGGGCTGCAGTTCACTTACTGGCCAAAGGGGTGCGGTAATGAGAAGGGATTCAGATTCGTACGGATAACCGCTGGAACTTTATAGCGTAGAACACACTTTAGAGTCTGTAGAGTCTCTCTAACGTCTGTGTTAAAGATGATGAATTCCACCTCATTCAATACACCTCCGGTTTGTTTTATTGTGCATATTTTATGGTGCCGTGCAGACATGAGCTCCTAAAACCTCACCTGATGATGTTCATTAAATAGTGTGTACTTAAAGGTGCCATTTCCCCCCTCCCACACACACACACACACAATAACATGTTTATTAAAAAGTGGGGAAACACTTTTATTAAAAGCGCTGCTGTGTTCTCGCTCTTAAAAAAGTTCCCCCAGTAAATCCCGCTCTCAAATGGCGAACTCGTTGATTATGTCAACACCAAATGAGATAAACATGAAGCATGCAAAGCCATAATGTCTTTTCGTTTTATTTCATCTCATCCCTAACTCGTTTATGAGACAATTATTTTCCTCTCCCCTCCTCTCGCTCTCTGACACGATTCATGCGCTCAGCTATTATTGCAAATATATTGCAACCTCCCTTCTCTCTTTCTAACTAATTGTCTCTCTCTCTCTCTCTACCTAATTTTCTCTCTCTCTCCCTCTCTCTCTCCCCCCTCTCTCCCTCTCTCCCTATCTTTATAGCTGTCCTCCATACACACACACACACACACACACACACGTACATGCAATGTATTTACCAATGTTGCCGTAATCAAAAATGCCTTCATGTGCTGTTAAAGACATTGAGCGAACAAAAAGCTACAACAATTGAGGATCAACAGAAAAATGCAATAATACGCCATTGAAACATTAAAGGTGACATATTATGCCACCAGATCAGTCTACCAGCCTACCCAGTGGACTGTACCGACAGGTAAACTGATCTAGTCAGCATACATCTAGGTGGACTTTCCCACTTGTGATGTCACAAGACGGTAGTCACATGGCAATTGTGAAACGGCCCGCAATGACTAATCACACTCACACCTGGTGGTATAGTAGGGCTCCTTTAATAGACTGCCTAGCCTATATGCTCTGCAACCCCCGCTCAAAATGGACGTCCTCGCCACCCTTTAATGCACAGTGAGCCTAGCCTATGCTCTGCGACCTGCTGAAAATGGACCTGCTCGCCACCCATTTTTGGGTCGCGACCCAGCGGTTCAGAATCCCTGGCGTGGAGGAGGAAGCCCGGTGGACGATGAACGGAGTGCAGAGTGCGGACAGCTTCTCATGTCAACCGATTCAGCCATCGATTCTGTAGGCTGAGCCCGCGCCCACAGGTCGGTGACTATAGCGGTCCTGTATGTAGCTTCAATTTAACCTTACATACGCTTGTGCTCGACTCAATACACACACACACGTGCACACGCACAGTGTCACACACACACACACACACACACACACACACACGCACACATACACAATATATTACAAATAATGATTTTTAAGTCATACCCATTCGATGTTGTCAGACTATTTCAGAGGTCAACTCATTCATGAATGTGCTGTGTGGCAGACGGTAATGGCCACACACACACACACGCACACACACACACACTTCCTTCTGCAATAATGGACCTTTCTGTTGTCTCAGCAAGTGCATGCTGATCAATACATTCATCAGTATGGTTGAGCAATTGTACGCCCCGGCAGTATGGCTGTGCGTAATATATTACCGGCATTCACGATTACCACAGCCCCTGCTGCAGACTTAGAGTCAGCAAGAGGTTATTAGCGCAATTATAAATACTGACAGCAATAAACTAAGTACCGGGGTTTTCTGTGTGTACAGAAGGCAGGCGAGGAGTTAAAGAAAGGACAGATAACTGCTTCTACAATGCACGCAAAGTATTCAAGAGTTTTCAAAATCCTTGCTGAAGCCCTCTGCTTCAGATACGTAGGCACATTCTCGCTGTCAGGTAGATGTTTCAGCATATACTGGAGAAGTGTGACCTCCATGAGTGTGTTTATGCTGTATGTGTATATGTACCATGTGTCTGGTGCAGTATACGGCAGATATACGGAGCCGCCACTAACAGGACAGAGAGGCGGGAGTAGTGAGGAGATGTTTGACTGCCAACAGAGAGTCCTTTTATAGTCTGCAAAGCTTCCCTCTGTCAGGGATGCTTTCACTCTATATGACTCCATCAAACACTCTCTCTCTCTCTCTCTCGTGCTCTGTCTCTCTGTCTCTCTCTTGCTCTCTCTCTCGCTCTGTCACGCTCTCTCTCGCTCTCTCGCTCTCTAATTCACACAGTGCTCTCTCCACGCCTCTCTGAGCCAGTGACTTTCTCTCTTTCTCTCTCTCCCCCCCCTCTCTCTCTCTCTCTCTCCTCTCTCTCTCTCTCTATCTCTCTCCCTCTCTCTCTACTTCACACAGTGCTCTCTCCACCCCTCACTGAACCAGTGGACAGACTACAGTGCATTAAATGAATGCACTGCTGTGATATTACCATGGATGTGTATGTGAAGCTGAGACTCCCCCTCCCCCAGCACAGAGGGTCTCACATGGGAGTACGGGTACCCCTAGGGGTACTTTGATGGATTGTAGGGCATATTCTGAACATTTAACAAAAAAATCAGAATTGAATAGTCCTTTAATAGAATTATGTAAATGTGAATACTTGAGGTGAATACATGCGAGTTGGGTACGTCTTTCCAGTGAATGACATCATAAGTGAAGCACCACTCCACTTGCACACCAACAGTGTCATGTTCCTGTCTATAAATAACACGCACATTTCCCTCCCAAAAATTTTGTGCTGCTGAAGGGAAAAAATACCTTAAAATAGTTTGAGAACACACTTCTTCACTGGTTCCTCACAATGCTCTCAGATTGCAACACGCTTTTCAAACCAAAATGGTTACATGCTGCCATTAAAATAGACGAGAGAGATGTCATGTTCATGAGCGATCCATCCATGAATTAGTTAATACATGAATACAAACATGAATTAATGTATGAATGAACACATGAATTATCAAATGAATGAATACATTAATTAATTCATGGATGAATGTATGAGGGAATATACATGAATGATCACATGACTGGACACATGAATGAACATGTGTGAATGAACATGTGAATGAACACATTAATTAGTACACATGAACGAACACAGAAACAAATGTATGAATGAAAACAATACATCATTCGTTAATATTACACATGGCCATTTTTATCTGGGCCTAGCCAGCGCAGGAGCAGTGACTTACTGGCTGCTGGTTTAGCAGCAGGTTCATACCTCCACCTCATAATCCGCGGTGAGCACTCCGGGTTTTGATGTATTACATCACGGCGGAGCGGGGGAAGAACCGTCCCCCGTAATTACTGCAGCCATGTTGGAAGACTGTCGGGTACGGCTGTACATTAATTCTTAACGGACGAACATTAAAAAAGCTTAATTGATAAAGATTCATTCACTGGACACGTTTGTAGAGTGAGCCGCATTGTAACTCTGGCGGACCTCTGCATTGTGTACGACTGGATGACTGTGAGAGACACTGTCAGAACAAAAAAGTATTTTTTATGGGCGATAAGTGTGTAGAGAGAGTTGAATGTAAGGCGAGACGTACAGTCCATTCTTAGGCATTCAGTCACCGCTGGCCAGGCTGTGAAATCATCCACTGAGATGCGTGGGACGAAGACTGCAGCGTTCAATCGACTGGCAGGTCTGCCACGGATACTCACACAAAAATTATACAAGAAGCACATGAGAAGAAACAGGAATACACAGGAACGGAACAAGCAGGACCCTTGTGTAATACGAGTACACTCCAATTACGCCGGCAGTTACTTGTAAGGCAGAATGTGGATCCGACGTATAAATACGCAACAGAGTGTACTCATCTCAACACTCTCATAGAACAGGAGAGTACGATGTGGGTAAGCAATTGAATTGAATTGAATTTCATTGAATTTCATTGAATTTCATTGGATTTCTAATTATGTCTCTCTGTTTCTCAGAACCTCCTCTTGTAATGTAAATGGTGTGCCAGCGTGTCATTTGATATATCCAAAGTCAATGTAGGAGCCTACGTAGGAGCACGGCTAACTGTTATATAACTCACGTCTGAATACTTAGTTTTTCACTTTCAAACAAACCATTCCACAGATAGAGGCAAGTATTCTGTGATGAGACGGTTGAGTGCTACTTGTGTCATTTGTCATTTGTCTTGTAATTTTGTAAAAAAATATACAGCAGACATTTTTAGACAGCTTGTCAAAAGGCACAACATCTTTACTTTACTTTAATACCCCAACCCCCCCCCCCCACATTAAACTGCTAACTCAGATGTTTCTTTTATTATTGACAGCCGCTGTGTTTGAAACGACCTTCGGATGTGTGTCTCTGCACACTAACTCCTTTCTCTCCCTCTCTCTCCTCCCGTCCCTCCCATTCACTCTCTCTTTCTCTCTCTACACTGCACAAAACTTTTAATTGAATGTTGTATAAGCGTACATATCAGTACACAACCTTCCAGCAGAGCTGAACAGGAAGGAACAGGGTGAACACGTTGCTGGATGAGTGAATGGCTCAAACTCTTCGTGAAAGAGTTCATTTTCGCTTGTTTTGTAATTGGGGTGATGAGTTCACTCCCGGTCTGCCAGTCAGAGGGCTGCCAGCGATGAGGTCACCGATGTTCGGATCTCATATATGTCTTTTTTCTTCTTCCTTTTTATTCTATGGACGTATAAAAATAACCACGAGTCAGGGTGACTCAGTGTGAGTGCTGAGTGTGCTGGTGGTAAATTGTGTTACGCAACCCCTCACTAATTTGTATAGAAAACCAGCTTACGATCCCGTTTGGAACAGCTGGTTTTCGGGTGACTGAACATAGGAAAGCAATTGAAACCAAGCCAGAGATGTGTGGGCCAATGAATTGCAGGGGAACAGGGGAGAGAGTTGAATGGAGTGCGTTTTAATCTCCTGTAGTAATGGAGAAGTAATGGACTAATTTCACTCACATTAGTCGGGTCTGACGATTGATTGCGCATGCCTGCCGTCGCTCCCAGGGCTCTTCCTCACAAGTCCTAAAATCATCACAATAAAACAATTAAAAACAAAAAGCAAGACACGTAAATAGCATTTGCATACAAGCGGTCTAGACCTGCTAAATATCTTATGTAATGGCCGCCGATGGAATGTGATGCTGCCATTAATGTCTATGAATGGGAAATGTCAAAGTAGCTGGAACAGGAACTGGTGGTCACAGTTCCCCAGGCTGTTATGCAGGACACAATAGAGCTACAGTTAATCACATATACACACACACACACACACACACACACGTGCCCACACACACACACACACACACACACATGCTCACACACACACACATGGTCCACACACACACCACACACACACACACACACACACCACCACACACACACACACACACACACACACACACACACACACACATGTGCCCCCCCCCCACACACACACACACACATGTGCTCACACACACACACACACATGCCCACACACACACACACACACACACACACACATACACACACACACACACATGTGCCCCCCCCCACACACGCACACACACACACACACACACGTGCCCACACACACATTCACACACACACACATACAAGAGGTACAGTTAATCACCCACACACACACACTCTCTCTCTCTCACACACACACCACACATGCCCAAACACTCCTCTCTCACACACACACACACACACACACACCACACACATACACACACACACACACACACACAATTGGTGCAGTTTAATCACCCACACACACACACACACACACGCCCACACACACCCACACACACCAGACCTCCCCACACACACACACCACACACACACACACGCACACATATCACAGTCATACATCATAGAGGCTAGCTTGGCTGTCGGTTGTCAAGCCAAATGCCAGAACAACAGAACAACAACAAAGACCTCAATTTTCCGGTGATGCAGGTCGTCTCAGATGAACTCAAAGCCCTCCCGCGCAGACGACATTATAGAGCTAGTAGATGCATCGCCGAGGGTCTCGAGAATGAAAGGGGGTTGAAAATACGCAAATTATCAGTGAACGCAAAGCCTTAACCTTCATCCGTCATATGCACTAAGCTTTAACTGCTGTCGGATTCTCACAAGAATGGATGATCCCAACACTACTAGCTTAGCAGGCTTACTGGACGTATCTGGAACATCATAATTTGTGATGACCGGTACTGTGCCCACCTTGAGCGGGCGCTGGCGGCGTAAAGCCTCTCCCTACACACAGTCTAGTTTACCGTTAAATTACCAGGATAACCTTTCGGGCACCGCGAGTGGTTTTCTCTGTTCACACATGCAGCTACGTTCCGGAGTATTTTCCATCTTTCAGCGCCCTTTCACACATCGTGGCTCAGCCGTGCCGGAGAAGTTCAGCCAGGGGACAGTCCAGCAGATGGCGGTCATGCAACGCTGGTGGGCGCCAGTAAATGCCATAACATTTATAAAAGAGAAGAAGAACTGAGAGCAGCTCCCCTATTTCTGAATCTGTGGATGTAACCCTTTATGTGCCTCTCATTGCTTCCTAGTTCCTGCTTTTGTTGTGTTCCAGAGCTGGCTAATCTGGGATCCAGCACTCCTACTATGTTATAACAGTATCGCAGTGTTCAGAAGGGGATTTTCATGAGGGTATTTCTGCTGAGGTCAGTCTCAGTTCATGTTTGCCGTTAATAGCCAATTACGTGGTTTCCGTGCTTTCAGGGGCATTGATTGGTTGAAAGAAATCTGAAGAAAAAGTTAAGAGAAGCTCCCGGTTTCACCCAGATTTCAGCATGTCCGCCATCAAACTTCTAATAATCGAATAAATCTAATAAAGTTTGATTTGTGAGACAAAATGGCACAACGGCTACAATCTCCCCATCCTACACAGAGCTTGGGTGACACCTAAGCACCTTGTCTCATGAAACACTCGTCAGACTCAATTGTTGTAACAGTTTGTCCTTCTTAATGACATTCACAACCATCTGCTGGGTTTATGTTGTCCTCTGCCACCCCCCCCCCCCCCCCCACCCACCCACCCCTCCCTTCAAGGCAACCCACAAAGTCAGAACAGCCACACAGAAAATCAGAAAAGCACGAAATCGTCACCGAGGGAAAACAGCCACAACTACTACGCTAATGCCTCCAACCCACGCATAAATGTCACAGAGTTTGTTTCCACGGTGATGCATGGGGATGGGCAGACAGACAGACAGACAGACAGACAGACAGATGGGGGTTGTCCAAGGTCACCCGATAATAAACTGAGTGGGATCTGGGTCTTAAGGATGACTGAACCGACCGCGTGCTTTCCTTTCTGTAGGCGATGGTCAAAGGTGGAATGAGTCAAAGACGACGCACTTCCTGAATGGTGCTCTGGGCTCTGGCATGCACACAGCTTGAGGACAAAGGCTATGTAAGCTATTAGATGGACAGGAACACTGAAGTGTAAAATGTGTTAAAAGACGTGTTGTATATACGAAACAACCGCAGTTGAACTCAATGTAAAGCAATGTACAATCCTATATAAACACAAATCAAACACACAGAAATCAGGACAGATACCACAGCTTCCTCCAGTGTTAACGTTTGTCCTTGTTTGTCAAAACTAAGGCAATAAAGCTTTTTCTGATTTCTGATCAACACCCACCGACATAAGAAGAAAGTTTGTCAAAATTATGAACGTGAAGTCCAGAATTTGTGGTGTATTTGTTTTGACCTATTATTTGATCTATTTTACCCACAACCCTGACTATTTATTGACTAATAATATATATATGACTAATATATATATGTGTGGGTGTGGGTGTGTAGGGTTGTGGGGATGTGGGGGTGTGTGGGTGGCAGTCCATCTGTCCTGGGCGAGAGGGCACCGGGCCGGTGGATCAAGAGAAGCATAGAGACGTTGCATGGCTGCCCTCCTCCGCTACACACACACACACACACACACACGCACGCAAACACACGCACACACACACGCAAACACACGCACACACACACACACACACACACACACACACACACACACGGCGTTCCTCTATGTGCACTGGAAGCCCCTGGCCCCCGGTTGGTGGATAGCTAGATAGATAGATGAGGGAACAAGCGAAGGCTGCTGGCTGTTTTTTTATTTGGTGTTTGGAGTTGTTGGAGTGCTTTTTTTGGAGGGTATTTTGGGGGTTTTTTCTTTACCTTCGGGGTCACGCCGTGGTAAAAGTCCCATTTAAGCACTTTAGTTTGAGGGTTGGGAGAAAAATAGTTTCAGGGAATGTTTGTGCCCATCGATGTTTGCGCCGGTTTGACTGTGAACCGAAACATCAAACACACAAAGCAGTTAATGTGCGATTTGTCTCAAGAGGAGTGTGGTTTTAAATGTCAGGTCATGTGCGCCACTTTATCACTTTTTCTGAGCGAGGAGGAAGAGTCAATGATCAGCTGACAAATTTCCCCCCCCCCCCTCCACCCCCATATTTAAATAAAGGTCTGCTTCGCCCAGCCATCCATATAATCAACCAAAATCCTTTAATTCACTTGAATTTGCCTTTGGCTTGAGCGTGTGATAATTACGCGGTTCATAATTAACCTGTTGCAGCACTGCTTACCGCATTATCTGCGCAAAGCGATTAGCATACATACAGTATTCAACATGATCCCAGTCGTTCAATGTTCACGCATCGTTTGTTTTTATGACTTGACCTAATACACTCACGCATTATGACTCTCAATCAAAAGGCCATGCTCAAGCAACACTCACACACACACACACACACACACACACACATACACACACATACAGGCATAAAGTATACACACTGACATACGCAACCATGGGCTGGGGTGAATACTCTTTTCTGATTGGCTGGCAGGTGTGCGTTAAAACTGTGTATTTTACTGTGCTCGTGCTTGAAAACACTAACTATATCAACTATACAACTTTCCTTGACCACGCAAAAAAGCAATGTGCTCAATATTTTAATCTCAGGTGATAAACAACAGCGTTACAGATGAGGAAAGGAACTGATATGTAATCCTTTTGGGGAACTGTATAAGTTGAATAAACCACTCTGGGGAGCCCCTTCGGTGGTAAGCGGAGTGGTAAGCAAACTCGGTTTCGCCACACCAATCATATGACATGTTTTAATAATGAGACACCCTGTTGTCTCTTTGTTATGTATACGCACACACACACACACACACACACAAACACACATAGACACACACACACACAGACACACACACACACACACACACACAATCTCATGTACACACTCAAACACACGCACTCGTGAACACACACACTCAGACATAAACAAAAACTAATTTGCGTTGCTGTGCATCGATGGAGTTTCCAAAGTGCCCTAACAGAGACTGACGCGTCTTTTGCGGAGGACATTCTGGGTCACTTCCTCTTTCCTCTTCCTCTCTGCTCGACTGCTGACAAAAAAAAACCCAACCATATTTACTTTAACGCAGCCACTACACAAGCCTGTGTGCGTGTATATGTCAGCTCGCACTGTGAGACAAACACTATACCCAGCCAGGCATCTTTGTCTTCACCTTTCTTTCTCAACGTTTCTACTCGATCCATCGTCTTGTCACACCACCATGGAAGAGGGCTCGCTGCCGCTGCTGTCCCTGCCCTCATCACCCTTCACGTCGGTCACAGAGCGAGGTTCGCCTTCTCTGAGCCACAGCGTCGGCCCCCCGCGGAGCCGGGAGTCTGAAGGCACTCTCAAACCAGGGTATGTACGGGGCGAGATGGTGTCTCGAGGGAGTCACGGGCCATATACATATTGCACTATTGTCAAATATGTAAACATATACAAATGTAAGAGTGGGGATTGTAGGCCTAGTAACCTGCTTTTGGGGATGATTGTTGTTTGAGAGATTGAGGGAGTAGGGAAAAAATTGGGTTTTCTGTATTGGGGTTGTGTGTGTGTGTGTGGTTGTGTGTTTAACTATGGGCAAGAGGAATATATTGATGTTGGAGTTTCCCAGTGGAGGCGATGGGAAGGTGTCATGTTGGTCATTCACACCATGTGGAGCATGTGATGTGATGCCCGAAACAAATGAGAAACACTGGAAACTACAAACAGAAATATCCACAACAAAGATGACTTTCCCACCGATAATAAATCACATCCGATGACTCACATCAAAAAATCAATCAAAATCAATGTTACGTAACAGGTTACCATGCTGGTTCCATTACGGAATGGAACATGGATTTTTTTTTTTATATGAATCCGTATATGGATATGAATATGAATTCATATTTGTATTATTAGTTTAATTTGCATGTTCTTAGATGTTGTTAATGTGCTCAGAACGGCACGTCTGCTTTTATCCCAGCAATTATGCAGGCAACCTAGCAATTATGAAACTCGTTCTATTAACCTTGCAATTATGAATGCTTGAAACCTGTTCTATTCTTATCTTTATGTACCACAGTAATATATTGCTGTCTTTCTATAAATGTACTTTTTGTAAGTCACATTGGATAAAAGCCTCTGCCAAATGGCCTAAATCTAAACGTAAATGTTAATATAAGTCAATGAATCGTGCTTTTTTAAATTCCATTTTTATCTGGTTTACATTACGTATGTAAGAATTGAAACAAAGCAAGAGCTGTGATGCAGTGGTCCTCCCAGGAGACATGGGCTTATCACGTCACCAGCTTATCATTACATCGCCAGTCCTACCTCATGTCTCGCTGTATCCGTTCACACCTCTTCCTCTGTGACGCAGTGTCAGTTGAAAAAGAACACAGCTATCTTTACAAACTTCTATACTTCTGAACGGCAGAAGGGATTTATAGATGGTAAATAGATTACATTTATATAGCGCTTTCATCCTAATCGCTTTACAGTATCGCCTCACATTCGACGGTGGTGCCAACCATGCAAGGTAACAACAACAACCAGTCAAGAGCAGGCATCTCTTGCTCAGGGACACCTCGAACCAGCAACCTTCCTGTGGCCAGACAACCGCTCTCAATCCTGAGCTACTGCCGCTCAGTCGCTCAGTAGCAGCCGGACGCAAAGCCAATCCGTCTGGCTGCTTATCTTGGCCTCAAATGAACCAATTACCATAAGATAATATTTGACCTGGAACTCGTCACAAAGAGTTTGGAATAAACTCGCAACAAAGAAGTCTATGAGCAAGACAAGCAGAGCACAGAGCTTTGACCGTTTCTCTGAGTTGTACCATTTGTGCTGCATACAGTAAACCCAGTTATGCAGTGAGTGATATGCATTCCATCCATGTTAAGCGAGTTGGAAGCGGTGTGTGTTTCTTCCTGCTGCCAGGACACAGTTCTCCAGCGTATGGGATGCTGTCGACGGGGGAGTTTCAGCCTTGAGGACGATACCAAGTCATTTCA
>PIJE02000011.1:1044510-1047010 GCA_002895965.2 Coryphaenoides rupestris | reverse complement strand
TTCGCCCTCCTCCTCCACCTCCTCCACCTCCTCCTCCTCCACCACCACCACCTCCTTCTCCACGTTCATTCACCAGGAGGCCGGGCCCCCTGACGCCTGGACACACAACCACAAGCCAGATGGCACCCGGGAGCTGAAGGAGCAGCTCGAAGCCCTGAGATGTCAGGTGGGTTGTCGTGTGGTTCCACGATCACTCAATGTTTGCTTTTATTCTCTTTATTGTGATAGGAGCCTGCTGTTGTCAGCGCCGCTGTTGCCAAGGGAAGATTTGTGGGGGCTGTGTGAGCGCTAGGCCTGCTGGCGTTGATTTGGTGGTAAATGGCGCCGCCCAGTGGTGATAATTAATGACTCACTGGGAATGGGGCGGTGTCATGCGGTAGAACGAGAAATGTGGGAAAGGAGAGAAAGAAATGCGGTGCTAAAGTAGCTCCTTGTGTTAAATGAAACACATCTTGTGTCACCAGACGCAGATCTACGAAGCAGAGTTTCAGACAGAGCACAAGGACCACAAAAACACACAGCAAGAAAACCGGAGGTTGAGGAGGAAGCGAGAGGAAATGCGTCAACAGGTGGCGCTATTGCAAGAGCAGGTTTGTTTGTTTGTTTGTTTGTTTGTTTGGTTGGTTTTTGTATTTTTTAATTTTTGTATTATTATCAAATCATTATTGTTTGACGCACACTTCAGCTGAAGGTCTACGAGGATGACTTCAGAAAAGAGCGCTCGGACAAGCTGGTGCTCCAACGACTGCTGTTGAAGAAGAAGACCTCCGCCAGCAAGGACCCCGTACTGGTCCATCGCTGCAATAACGACATGAATCCGCCGGGGGGCGACAAAAGGACGCAAAGTGGTGAGAGAGCTCACAGACACCAGCAGCACCGCCTGCATTATCCCCAACACAGTACCAGGGGAGACGAGCTCTTTGACTCGACATAGAGACCCGTGTGTGTGTGTGTGTGTGTGTGCGCGTTGTGTGGTGTGTGTGTGTGTGTTGTGTGTGTGTGTCTGTGTGTGTGTGTGTGTGTGTGTGTGTGTGTGTGTGTGTGTGTGTGTGTGTGTGTGTGTGTGTGTGTGTGTGTGTGTGTGTGTGTGTGTGTGTGTGTGTGTGTGTGTGTGTGTGTGTGTGTGTGTGGACAGATTGGTCAAAATGNAATATCGGTAAATCCTATAAGGTAAAGATGAAAGTGTATGTAGTAAATACATGTAGTCGTCACAATTGTTGTATGGCAGTGTGTCATATTACTGTAATTAAAAGTTTGATTGTGAACATGAAACCAATTGTACTCAACTTTGTACTCAACTTCAATAACTTCAATATAGTAGATTATGAAATAGTTAACTTTTTTCGAGCGGGTAAAAAATAGATGTAGACTGGATTAATCCCAGATGGCAAGATTGAGTATCAGTATTCTTGTAATATTAATATGAATTAGTTCAAGATCCATTTTTGTCTCATCCCAGTATGTACTTACACTGAGGCAGTGCACTCTGAGCTGGATATATTTATTTGGGTGATTTATGAAGTATATGATTAAAGATGACAGGATTACAGGGGCTAGAGTGTACTTAATATTTTGGATTGCGACTGACTTTGTTATTAACCGTAATATTTTGCATAAAACATTCTACTGGTTTGTCAGTAGCATTCTGGGTCTATACATATTCTATAGATGTACACATATCAGGGGTTATGGTTTGAACCCTAATATCCACACTGTATATGTCTAGGCATCCTTGAGCAAGATATCCAACTTGTACCATTTAACTTGTGACGACTACATGTATTTACTACATACACTTTCATCGATATTGCTATTTTTGTAATAATTATTTTGTTATATATCAATAATCAATAAGACACATAGAATACTGCACATTCCTTCAAATATTTTATTACAGATTGGTTGAAGTAACATACACAATATCACCCAACAGAGAGAAAAAAAAACACAAAAACACAGATCCACTTCCTAGGCCAGTTTCAGCACCTCTGCCACCATGACGCCCACGCCGTCGAACACCTCGTGCACGGGAGCGTTGCACATGAAGGCGCAGGTGGTGACCAGCTTGTTCTTCATGTCCACGTGCACTTCTCCCACGTTCTTGTTCACGTGCTTGCAGCCCATCTCCTTCATGACGCCCGCTGTCTGGGCGTAGGGCCACCTGCGCCAAGGAAAGAGAAAAGAAATTACAAAATAAATTACAAAATGTCCAAAAAGTTTCCAATTTTTTTTTAATCTTAAAATCTCAAAACTTTTCTATTTTTTATTTATTTTTTACTTCTTGTGTTGTTGCCCCTGTTTAACATTTTGTGTTTTATAAATAAAGTCTGATCTGGGGCAGCAGTAGCTCAGGAAGTAAGAGCGGTGCGTGTGTGTGTGCGTGTGTGTGTGTGGCCACAGTTCACAAAATGATCAGGCCTACGAAAAGAAATCTAAAATCTAATTATAGAATAAAGATCACTACATTTGTTTTAAATATCATTAGTAATTATTATTATTA